>LXGT01000094.1:0-93452 GCA_001640655.1 Endoconidiophora laricicola | reverse complement strand
CCTCCGATAGAGGATACCATGGATTATTTTTTTTCTTCTAGCGTTGTTGTTCCTGCGCTCTGTAGTACCCATATTGTAAAAGGGAAAATACTAGGGTTGAGGCTGCCAAACCGAAGGTTGATCAGCCTCTGTCTGCTACGGTTGCTTCGAATGATCGATGGCCACGAGAACACAGCTACGAGATATCTTTCTCTATGGCAGCGGAATAAGAAATATGGCCATAGTGTTCATGATACTGGCCGCGATGAAGGATGCGATGTTTTTCTGGCCGGAGTACCTGTGGCGTCAACTCTCTAGGGGCTAACGGGCGATAAAAGAAAGCTATCTCAGCTAGTGTGTTCCCACAGCGCGGCAGTGAACAGATAGTGGCTTTAAGTAGATGGCGGGGGAATATACAGCTGGGTAGGGGAAGACTATTGTAACCATGCACTATAGCGACGCCGCCTACATAGTACAGTACAGGAAGGACATTCATTAATCCTCCGATTGTTGCTAGCCAGAACTACAGCAGCAAGCCGAGCCCTGTTGCTGGGCGCTGCCCCTTGAATTAAGGTATGTGAATGACTGACTAAATAAATTGCGTTCTTTGAGGTCAGCAATGAACGGTGCATTAAATGTCAAAAAAGAGCCTAACCACGATGAATATACCCAAGGCTGGCCAGCCACGAAGACGAGAGCCTCTAGTTGTGCAGTGGCAGGTATTGGCTGGCCAAGCAGAATAGTGAAAAGGCGCCTCTAGTAAAGAGGGCCTCTGTGGTTTGGGTAGTTGCTTTAATGCTTCAGCAGGTCGGCCCCCCCCCCCCCCCCCCAAGCTAAAGGTGCCGGCCGCAGTTTTAGGTAGTTTTGTCTGATCGGTTTGTTCCCTCCTTTTTCTCCTGGCCTGTCTCTTTTTCTTCTAAACCGCCGCTCACTTCCAAGCTTTCTTTCTCCTTCTTCCTTTTCTACTTTCTTTCCTTCGTCAACGCTCCCAAAGAGACCATCAAAACTTAACCACCACAACCATCTCCATCTTACACCTCCACCGAGAAACACAATATTTTCTGTGCTTCATCGTCGTCTCTGCTGCTTCCGCCTTATCGCTGTTGCTGCTATCAATTTCGCGCCTTTGCTGCACCTAATATTCCCACCTACAAACCCCCTTTCCAGACACCATGGCTGAGATTCGCCGGAAGCTCGT
Organism: Endoconidiophora laricicola; assembly: GCA_001640655.1. Lineage (NCBI taxonomy): Eukaryota > Fungi > Ascomycota > Sordariomycetes > Microascales > Ceratocystidaceae > Endoconidiophora > Endoconidiophora laricicola. The sequence continues at coordinate 92,275 of LXGT01000094.1, read as the reverse complement.
TATCGTCGGTGACGGTGCCTGCGGCAAGACCTGTCTTTTGATGTGAGTAGACCTCTTGTACACACCGAACACTATCTAGCTAGCACATGCATTTGTCGCTGCATTTGCATCGTCGGATGACGCCGTTGATGTCGATCTACTTGCGTCTCTCCTTGCTGAGCATCGTGCCGCCATGCGATCGTGCCGGCGACTTGCCCTTGATCCCGATCGAGCTGCTGGCGCCCTATCATTTCGCGCCGGGCCCCAGCCTTGGCCGGACATGGACCCTACATTGCGTGCCGGCTCGACTCTGCATCTTATTCACTAGCGCCTATCAAATTGACTGCCTTGTAAAGTGACCGTCAGCTAACATTGATACAGTGTCTTCTCTAAGGGTACCTTCCCTGAGGTAAGATATAACTCCCTGATATACCCTCCTGTGATATTTCAGATCCATCAGCCACCTTCATCAGCACCTTCACAAGCCATATAACTCGCTCCGACTACGTGCTTCTACCCTCGACGATACTATCCGATTGGAACCACCGCATCTTCTATGTCGTCTTCCTTGGATCGGAGTTAGATAATGTCACCGACATCAATCAATCCATCTACCTATAACCGCTTCTTGTTTTCGACGGCATGCTTGTTATCGCTTTTGCACCTGTGGCATCTGATCGTGTCTACTTGAGTCAAGCGTGTTTCAGCCGATCAAAACCGACACGAAACGGCCCAGCCACCATATTGCCTATGCATATTCGCCAAACCTGGGCACAATCCTAAAATTTGGAGACGCCTGCGTCCGTAAATCAATTGCACCCCGGGGGGGGGGGGGAAGGTTGCTAAGCCGCTAGCCTTGCGTTGCGCACCTTTCATTATTGAACGAATTATAGCGCACTTCACTCAGCCTTCTTTCACCACCAAAACCACCATTACAGCACCGCCACACCAAGCAACCGATAATTTTGCTTGTTTTTATCGAATGCTAACATATCTACTTCAGGTCTACGTCCCTACCGTCTTCGAGAACTACGTCGCTGATGTTGAGGTTGATGGCAAGCACGTTGAGTTGGCCCTTTGGGATACTGCTGGCCAGGAAGATTACGATCGTCTGCGCCCTCTATCCTACCCCGACTCTCACGTTATCCTGATTTGCTTCGCTGTCGACTCCCCCGATTCCCTGGACAACGTTCAGGAGAAGGTACGATTTAGCTTTTTTATTTCAGTTTATTTCCACAGGCGTGCTCCTCTTAAGTGTTCCCCGTAGCCTATGGCCTATTTGGGGAGCCGTTGCAACCCTACCTTATCAATTAGTCTTTTCCCGCATTCGCTAACAACACGTGCTTTCTCCTACTGTAGTGGATTTCCGAGGTCCTACATTTCTGCCAGGGCCTGCCCATCATTCTGGTCGGCTGCAAGAAGGATCTCAGACACGATTCTAAGACTATCGAGGAGCTCCGCAAGACCAGCCAGAAGCCCGTCACCCCCGAGGAGGTCAGTACAAAAAACTATCATCCGCAAACTCAATACAGTCCCATACTAACAATGAACAGGGTGAGGATGTCCGCAAGAAGATTGGTGGTTACAAGTACCTTGAGTGCTCGGCCAAGACTAACGAGGGTGTCCGCGAGGTCTTCGAGCACGCCACCCGCGCTGCTCTGATGTCCCGGAAGAGCGGAAAGACCCACCGCAAGTGCCTGATCCTGTAAGCGGCTTATCTACTGCTTTCATACGGTCTGCCCTCTTGTCCTCCGACGACACAGCACACGAAATTGGCCTGTACACCTTTTTTATGCGCCGTTTGTTAAACTTGCTGATATAATGGTAAAGTTGGAGAAGCCCGGGAGGAGTTTTTTTTTTTGATTGATATCTAATCAGGGCAGACCAGGGCCCGGGATGGGTTCTTTCTTGTTCTTTATCAGGTCAAAGTTGGTGTATTTCCATCATTTCAACCTCATGACATGGCTGTATCGCTTTTCTATTCCCTTTGTTGCCTAGGCTGCGGGGCAAGAATGAAGGTGGGCGAAACTTTTCATTATTGGGAAAAGACGAGAAGAAAAGGATGGAGGGAGGGTAGAGGAGGGAATATTGTGGTTGTCAGCAGGCTACATGCGGTTTTGAACGGCCCCGTTCGCACTTGATATTCTCGTGATCTTCAGCAACATTCTCTTTTCTTTTTCCTCGTTTTGTTCTTGCCCTAGTCGAAGCTAACTTCCATCAATGATACCCTCGTCTTGCAATTAAACAGACGTGTCAAAGGGAAGGGGAGTCGGGGTTCATATATTTTTTTTAACATTTTGATCTCACAAAGTCGCCTTTTTCCTCTTTGCTTTTATTTATTCATATTTTTCTTTTCCCTTAACTGCTGCAATCTTCTATATCTTTCAATTTTGCTATTGATGTTGTTGCATGTATATCCATTCCCCCTTCTTGTCCTCCTTGTCTCCCCTTTCATCATGCATTCCTCGCCCTCCCCTTTCTCTCTGTTATCATTTCTTTGTTCTATCTCTTTTAACTTTTGCTCTTTATTTGGAAACCATTATTGATTGGCCTTGGAATTTGAGTAAATGCCCATAGTTTCTTTATTATTATTATTATTATTATTATTATTACCTTGTATCTTTTTTTTTTTTTTATATTTTCTAATAGTTTCCTACTTTTTTGCTCTATTTGTTTTCTACTGTTTGTGTTTGCCTGCGATGCCATGCTTTCTATCTATCTTACTATCCATTTTGCCCTTTTATACTATGCTATGTTGATGAAATTTTTACCCATCACCGAGTGAGTAGTACATCTTTTAATTATATATACAAGTTTGATGCTTATAGATAGTAGAGATAGGAGTTAGTATGCTTCTAGCAAAATAGTAATTATGTGTGAAGAAGCAGGTAGGAACAATGGAATACTTGGCATGTACGGTTAAAACTAGTTCACATTGGAGATAGTCTCTTAATATAAGAAGAACCTTTAGGACCTGTTCACATATCTGTATACAATAATATATATGTAACTGATATTATTTCGGATAAACAAATGGGTGGATAGTTGCATGGTGCACGGCCGTGCTCAGCAACGGAGCGTCGGTAGAAGACATGCGGGGACCACTACGAGACGTGGAACTACCGCGAGGCATACTGGGTAAAAGCAGGACTGCTGTTGACAATCTAACAATGTGGCCGCTGGAAAGCGCCGCCCAAAAGAGAACTGCAGCGAGACGAAAATAAGAACGGCTAAGCGGGCAGAATGGAGTCAACAAGCAGACATTACTACGACAACTGGTACTAAATTAGCTTATATCTACGCGACTACTATGCTGCTGTCTCCAGAGCTTTATATAAAAGCTATAGCCAAAGGCCAATACATCTACAAAATCCACCAGTCAAAGCCTATGGATCAAGTCCAAGACTCCATCTGACAACCAAGCAAACAATGAGTTATCTGATGCTGTCTGGCATGACTTTCCCCTCGGCCCCAAAAATGTATGAAAAAATACGAACAGATTGTCTGAATAAGCCCTGCAACGGGCAGAGATAGACTCTAGTATTTATCTAAGGGGGTTATTATCAAAGAGGACCGGGTGAATTTCGTGACGTAGTACAAAGCTAGTGATAGCATTGAAGCACAATTTTGGTATATGTATGTATAAACTAGCAGTATCTTCATAGTTCTGAAAACTTAATAAGATCAATGATTAGACGTTTGGCACGCTATCTTCTAATAACACTGTTACGTCCATTGCTGCTGCTGCTACGGCCGCAGCTTCACTATCGCAGCATCCCCATGACCACTTGGTCAATGACAGCCCCAACCATGAAGAAATCAAGAATATCAATAATCAAGACGACAATGATGCGATGTCTACTGAAAGCGACGTGACAGGCGCTCAAGCTCAAGCTGTTGCTTCGGTGCAGCAACAGCCAATATATGCTGAACATGATGCTGAGATGGTCCTGCAGTCTGCTCTGGGTCAGTTCCAACAAGAAAAAGCCGCAGCGGAAGCCACCGCTGCTGGCGTGCGTGAAGAGCGCGATCGAATGGAGCGCCAGAGTGATCTCGCAACACCAACACACTCTCAGCAACAAACTGCCGTGGCTGCTGTGCAGCAAGCCCACGCCCATGCCGCTGCAGTTGCCATTGCCGCCCACCAAACGTCCAGCTGCTCCGCTACTTCTAACGCTCCGACAACCGTAATATCCGTAATATCCGTAATATCCGCCTCTACGCCCACCTCAACACCTACCATGATCCACCACCATAACCCCCACGCGGCTCATTCGTCATTAGTATAATGTATAAATTGTTATATCAAGGAAATAAAAATATGGTATGCTCTTCTTGAGTTAGGTAGACTCAATATATGCATATTTATCAGAGAAATTATTATAAATATCTTGTATTTGGCAAGTGATAAATGCGTATCTAGATACATAACAATATGTACCTATGCTTCCTTACAGCCCCATGTTTACAATTTGATAACATATCGATAGTGAATCTTTCAAAATGAATCCCGCGATACATTTCTAATAACTTCCTTTACTATGTACATCCATATGAACGTAGTCTCAATGCTTTTCTTCGTCTCCACCACCGCAGAGATATGAAGAAATAACTGTCAAGTATGAATCAATCAAAGGACTACTTCAACCGCTCAACAACGCAACGTACCTGGAGACTTCATAATTGTTGAAGGTAAAGATCAACATGCTTCATATACTTATAGCCATCCACTGATAACTATCATCATCTCATATAGAAATCTCAACTAAACAGTTTTCTGCGATTGAGTGCGCACGGGATGCTGGCAGACGCTTTCAAGACCATGCAGACCCAAGACTCTGTCCATATCGACTCCAACATTTATGCATGAGGTATTTTAAGCAGCCATGTTTATGGAGATCTCTTATAGTACCCCTGACATGGGTATGAGAGAAAGCTGAGTATTATTTATGAATGCAATATTGCCGCAAGAGTGACGGAGGTGGCGATGGTCGTGAGGGGATTCTTTTCTGGCTGCCCAAAGCTACATATTGTCAAATGACCGGTATAGCATACTCTTATGATTGAAGCTGGGTACTCTCAATCATTGCCCCATCTGAGAAATATGATGAGATGGTGGTTCCATACGTTAGATCACTGTATCAAGATACATGATGTTGTTTAAGTTTACCCACGCTTCTCAAAGTATTGTTTAAGAAGGTGGGAAGAACAAGAAGATGTACACCGACCCGGCACTTTGTAACTAGTAGTGCATTACTTTTCTAGGGAGATCCAGACCTTGGTGAAACGGGAATAAGAGATTTGCATCCGCACAATAAAGGTATTTACAAGATGCAACCAGAGTTCTATAGAGTAGTCATACGGCTTGCACTGGCTGCTTTGGCTAAGACAGGCCCAGCCAAGAGCATAGTATATAGGTTGAAGAGAGTATCGACCAAGTGCCTAAGAATGACAACTGGCGCATTTATACACCTACTCCCATGTAGAAAATACAGATAGAAGTGCTGTGAGATGCCTTGGCGATGTACTTCACCTATCAAGCTTCAGTTGCGGAGGCGAAGAAGAGAGTGGGAGAGCTAGTGCCGGGACGGAACAGCAGACGGGAAGTAGGGCAGTTCTTCTCCAACGCATACACCAAGAGGCCACATTGGCATCGACACGGAGGTTTGTGACAAGGAGAAAAGGTAAGATGAGTGAGCGATTTTGGTCTTTGAAGTCGCTTGGTGGTTTTTGTTTCTCCTGTCTGTCACATGCCTTGTTTGTCTTTTCTGATACTGCACTGAACTATATTGAAGCTTTACAACTGGACATTCTAGATATTATCTTAATCGTTTAATAAAATTAACGGCTTCTGCGTATTTTATAACCTTACTAATATCTCTGCCCCAGAACACAGTCAACGTATACACATCAAGCTTGACGTCGATGTATCTAACATAGATCCCATTAACTACAAGGCTTACTTTTCACCCGGACTTTCATTGCTACCTAACTAGTCTCTGCAGCCTAACCGTTTTGGCCTGTGAATACTGACGAGCTTTGTTATGTTATAGCAATATTTTTTTTGGCACTCACGCTCGTTATTCATACATCAGGCGCATGTATCGAAAGCCAAGACATTCTCTTTCTGAGCTGCGAGATATCGTCGCGGGAAACAATCTCACAGCATTTGGAGCAGAGTCTATGCCATTACTGAAACGATTGGTTAGCAGGGAACGGGAAAACATGTGCAAGTCTATGTCTTTATAAAACTAAAGCACAAGTCCCTTATCTGATCCACGATACTTGTTCTTCTAGGAATTAACAGTTCACATAATGTTCTCCGAAATATCCCACCTCGCCTGGTTCCGACCTGCACCTTCTATTTTCCTGGAGAACAAAACAAGATCCCTGAAATCGAGGACCATTAAAAGCTTGGTATTCCAGAGAATGAAACCGTATCTTTTAGGAGATTTCAGAACTAGGCTCTATTCCCTGATGACTAGATGTTGGGGTCATTGGTAATAGACACAAGTGATATAGTAATGTGAGTTATATATGATGAAAAATCAATGATAAACAGATAATCTTATCATTTTTGTTTGGTTATATAAGTTACAAAATGTAAGGAACCAAGCTACGAAGGGCTAAAGCGGATAGCATATGTAGGACATCATATATGATGCTATATACTTAGACAGGGCAAGTCTAGAAAGCAGAAGAATCATTAGTCATCGTATGGTAAAGTTGACATATGCAAGTAGACAAAGGCAAAACAAGGATAGATCTATAGAAGAATAACCATGAGAACACTTACAGCGCCGCAGCTGCCGCATGACTTAGTGGAAGAATCCGAAGCGGCCCCGCACTTTGGGCAAGAAGAGTGGAAGTTGACAGGCTCCATTGCAAGTAAAGAGAAAGATTACCGAAGAGAAAATAAAGAAGGTATAGATAGTTATGAGTAGTTATATGTCGTGTATATAGCGGAACTACAGCCGACAAAAAAAATAAGACGAATCAAAGAGATAGGCTTTCAATGATAAAAAAAAATGTGATAAGTTTGAGTGGGTGGGGAGTGGAGGAGAAGAAAACGCTGCGTTTCGAGGAGGGCGGGAGGAGCTGCATATTTATGTTAAACTTTGCCAAACAAAACCAGCCCTCTTTTTTGCCTTTAATTTTCAAAGTATGCTTTATTGCTGTCGTGTTAGGGTAGTCGATTTATGTATATTATTCATCTTATCTTAATGTAGTAGTACTATGAGTACTACGTCTTCTTGGGGGGGGGGGGGGGGCATGTTGCCTTTAGGCTTTTTTCTTCTTTCTGCCGATTCCAGATAAGAGAAAGACAACAAGTTGATCAGTTGATCATCTTGCCTAAACACTTGAAATACTGAAGTAAAGGAAGAGGGGAGGAGGAAGGTTGGCGAGATTTTGGTACCAGGCCATAAGCATATATTGTCAGCCATTTGATATAAAGCATATCAGACATACAAGTCAAATAGACCAGCAGAGAATGATATTTTCTTGAGCTAGGTTGCTTGAGCAGCATATAGAGCCATTGGTAATGGAGTATTGGGGTATAAGACGAAGAGAGGGGTATATCTGTATCTGTATATCCATAAGCTACTATGTGAACAAACAATAGGGAGATAAGAGGCGAAATATAACCTAAATTACTAGGTGGTGGGTATACTAAAAGAAAGCACCTGATTGACAGACGAAGACAGTGGCAATCGTCTTTGTTTGCTTTCTTGAAATGCAGAGGGTTAGTATACAAAGCGGGGAAAAATCTTAAAACGTGAAATGGAACTAACTATACGATGCAAACCATTGACTGTGTTCTTGTGCTATATTGGTGCATATAGTTGGTATTTTGATTATGATCTATGCTTCTAAGGTATTTAGATATGTATCGAATCTGGCAATCAATCAAACTCTCCTGATAAATTCCAGTTTCTTCTTTCTTGTAACTTTTCCCTATCAAAATACAGAAGAAAACATCAACAATGCACGATGACGTCGATCATCTGAAATCGTCTATTAAAAGTCTAACACAAGACAATCTTGTGCGTCTTTTATTATAGCTGAAACACGCGATGAGAAAACGGAGCTTCCTATCCTCATTAATCCATCTAATCATTGCTCGTCTATATGTTGCTTATCATGCATCAACGCATACACATCCATTACTAGTATTGCTCTCTCCATGCTACATACTAATGTCAAGTGCTACTACTGCTAGGAGTAGTACCAGTGCTGAATAACGATCATGTGTGCGTGCCCCTCCCTCCTCATCAATCCTTCTTGTCCCGTTTTCTTACTGCCGCCTTAAGGACGAGGATGTAATGCTTTTATCATACCGAATGTGACTGGTTTCTTTGATAGGCTGATAGTATCGGCTGTAGATAATGGTGTAAGTGAATGATCAGACACGTTAAGACGCTGACAATCCTGATAGAAGCGTCAATACGTAGTGCTAAATATAGGGAAACTTGCAATCTATAATGGTATTTGTGATGTATTAGCGCCACTTTATATAACGTTTTAGTCTTTCGAGTTGTTAACATTGCAACGTTAGTCCAGAAAATAATTATCAAGATAGTACATACACACGACTTATCACGTTGATTTTGAGTAGGCTGCAGGTAGCCACCTTCATAACACAAAGCAGATCAATCAGCTCAAGTCGCATTACATACAATCAAAGGAAAAATAGCATACATATATATCATAGGTAGTAAAATCAAAATATAAAAACTAAAACCAAAAAAAAAAAAAGTTGAAATATATAGGAATATATGAAAAACAGCTAAGATGAACAGGAACGCCAGTGAAAATGCAATTGTCGGTCGTTTTCTCTATACACACTGCACAGTCGATTCACCACCTAAGAAAAGGAAAATTGTTAGCATATAGATACTTTCTTTTTTTTTGTACTCGCACATAAAGAACAAGGTATTCTGCAATCAAGAACACATACCATACACGATCTTAGCTAGTGCCTGTACCACCGTAGTGACCATTACTAGCCCGCCAAATGCAACAACTGCCATAGCTACATATGTGCGCCATGATTTAGTTGTTAGCTTGATGTAGCATAGTGGAGGAAGGATATACGCTAAAGCACATGCGCTTGTCGCACCAACCAACTCGAAGATCGCACCAAGATCGCACGTTGTCAGGCTCACTGCTAGTGCAGCTGCTACGAGTGCCGTGCTGATGAGCACATGCAAGGCGGTCCCAACTTGGGGGATGGTGCCCTCGGCAACGAATGGTCGGTCCTCGGCATACTCATCGTCAGCCATGTTGGCATTAGCTGGCGGTGGTCCGGTGTTGTGGAAGAAGTATTCGAGCATAACCTCGCGGCACACAAATGCTTCGAGTGGGAGAGTGGTCAACATATTCAAGCCAAAGCACAAGCGAGCAAAGGTGACCATGGTGTTGTCCGCGGGGAAGTTGTTCAGTACGTTGCCAGCTGTTTTGTCGCCAAAGGTAAGGAAACCGGCAAGAGCCATGGTTAGACAGGCTACCATAGAGACAGCAGTGGAGAGATGAGTGACTGTAGAGAAACGGTCTATTGTTGGTGTACGTAGTGAGCCATAAATTAGGAGGGAGTTGTGATGGCACACGAATGCTATTAGGACAGTCAGTACATGTACATCTTGCTTGTAGAGCGTAGCCTCTTGATCAACGTACCAAAAGATATCACGCCGATAGCTTGGGTAATTCCGCTATTGATAGTCCACAGAGCCGGTGTAAACGATCCCCGCTGCTCAGCTGGAACAAGAATGCTCTGAATCAGAACGGTCGATATAATTATAAGCATACTGATGAGAGCAAATGTACTCGCTTTTGCTAACTGCATGATATTAGTAACATGTCATGGCTTTAGCCTATTGCCTTGTAGACAAAACTAACCTTTGCAATATCCCGATATAACGTCAACGGGTAGCTAACGCCTAGAATAAAGATAGTGATGACCACCTGTCGGTTACCCAACACGCTAAAGAGACCCATCTCGCTCAGATCGGGCCAGATGGCTCTGAACACCACGGGAATCGAATCTCCGACAACAATCGCGAATGCAACCATGCCACCAAACGCAAACGCCCATTGCGCCACAGATATAGCCAGCATTCCCTTGCGCCCAAAGCAATGCGCGACTGTGCTCTGGAAACTGTTGGTGCCACTGAGCTTCGCATTGATGACAATAAGTCGGATGGTCCAGTCTACGACGATGGTTAGGCCGACTAGCAATATCACGCCAGCTAACAGACCAGCCTGTTTGAAGGCATATGGTTGGCCGATGATACCCGCGCCAATGATAGAGTTAGCCATGTTCATGAAAGCGCTCTTGAGGGAGGATTTTGGCCTTGAGCGCTCGTTTTCTGCCCACTGAGCCACTGCATTATCTGCCATTTGCATCTCATGACTGCGCCGGCCGCTCGGATCGGGGTTGTCGTGGTCAAAGAAGAAAGGAACATCGGCGCGGTCGAACACATTACTAGGGCGGCGCGGGCCGATGGCATCTTCGCTCTTGCGCCGGCCCGCTTCGTCAATTAGATGATGGGCATGTGGTGCTTCGGCATATGTGGGTGTGAGGTCGAAGCGCACCGAGCGGGCACTACGAGGCGTCTTGGGGGATTCGGAACCGGCTTCGGCAGTAATTATATGAGTTAAGCGCGTTCGCGCAATATTAAGTACCAGACGATCGTTTTCACCGTCATCTTCAGAGTCGTTGCCGTCGAGCAGACCACGCTCTTCGGCGTGTGCATCGGCAACCTCGCTGGTGGTTACGGTTTGGTCGGTGAGAGGGATCCGGTACCGATTCCGGGAGAACTTGTGTTTGCTACCACTCATTGGAAAGGCGTATGTATCATCTTGTCTCGGGAGGATGTGTGGGAAGGAAACAAAGGTAGAGCAAAGGGGGTGATAGACACTAGAAGCTGTAAGGCGCCGTCGGGAGGGAGGAGAGGTGAAGGCAGTATAAAGGGATGGAACGAATAAAGCAGACACGCCACGACGAGGATAATGCCCAAAGTCACGTTCGAGAATGTGTCGTCGAAGCAGCTGCGACCAAAGAGTGGGTTGCGCCTATGCGATCTACTATTCGAGGGGGTGCGCTAGAGCAACAAGCTATAGCAGACGCCTTCTCTGTTTGTAAAACTATCGTGCAGAGAGAAATTAAAAGTTTCACTGCCGGCTAGATCGGAGGAGGGAGGGGGGGGGGGGGGGGGGGGGGGTCTGTTGTTTGCAAGATAACAGAAGGAGAGCAACAATAGCAAGTAGCACTAGCAGAACTAGTATTTCCTGTAGTATTGGATTAAAGCGAACTGGCCACACAGCGAATCAAATCAAAATAAGAGCACAGACGGAGATGGCGGCCGCGTCGGAACTGTCCCAGGCGGATTTCTGGACAAGGCGACAGAGCAAGATGCGGTTTCTGAGTAGGCAAGAAAAGACAACAAAGAGGAGGTTTGAAGAGCACCGAAACAATCAGTGCCAAAAGCAGAGCTACTGGCGATTTGGGACACAAGCAGTATGAGGTCTAGAATGTTGGGGCGTTTGTCTCTAAAGCTGTAGCAAGCTTTGTTTTTTTCCCCTGGTCCTGGGATGGATCTGGACAGACGCTATCCCTGTGCTGGCCGCACGATAAAGCGACAAGCAGCTCTGCTCTGCTTTGTGTCTCTTGTTTCTGCAAGCAAAAGAGCCAGAGGCTGAAAACAGCGACAATGGCAAATCGCGCACACTAGAAAAGGAGATGCGATTTTACGAGCTATGATGTGGTCTTAAGTAAATGAACTTATTTATATTGTATAGGTTTTTTTTTTTTTGGTTTTTTGGTCTTTTGTTTTGTTTTGCTGCCGCCTGAATAAGGCTGTGCCTATCGCAATCGACGGCAACAAAGGCAGTTGCGATTTTGTTCCATGCCGCTAATTGCCCTGGGGCTGCTGGCAATTGCTTGACCCAAAAGTATGGCGCCTCTGTCAACTCCTGAACCTCACATGGCAAGCAGGTTTTTTGTTTTGTTACTCCCATTAACTTTTAGATCTTTAATCGCATTCAGGTTCTACGACCTGTGGCGATATTATTCTCATTAGTTAGTTTTCTTGCCCTGTGGCCATTTGTCTATGGGCTTTCTTTCCTGCCTCACCGTACTCCTCGTGTTTTATGAGATCACCCACAAATCTCCTGCTATGATCAGCTGCTGCGCTGGCTATAATTTCCTGTTTATTGGGATCGGATAGGACCTAGAGCTTGGTTGTTGGTAGACAGCTCCGTTGTGGGTGTAGCTGTTTTTGCTGCTGCCTACCTTCACGACGGGGAGTTTTGGTTAATCGGGTCATGTTAGGCAATCAATAGCCGTTGTTGAGAATTTACGAAGTCTTGAGACAGTAAGAAAAGCCTGTTGTCGACTGATTTACCTGATTTAATTGGCCAATCTTGGGGCCGACTCACAATAGATAGCATAGTATCAAAAAGCGACAAGGACGTGCTAATTAGTAATCAGCCCCTCTTCCCCTGAATCGATACATCAAAAAATATAGCATTGATGCTGGCATAGCGTAATCAAAGGACTACTTGGCGATACATTCACGTTTGTTCACAGGCGAGAGATTTGTGACCAGTAAGTTGTTGTGTTTGGTAGAGCTGCATGTCAAGAAGCAGGCTCTGTAAGATAGAACATGTGCCAGACAAAGAAGCTGCTGGGTAACGACACTAACAGCAGCAGGCGTTGCGGCAGCGCTTCGGGCGAGATATTCATATTGGTATTGGTATTACAAGATTTTAAGACGAGAGTTATCCTACAAGAGACAACGCATAACAAGATTGTGAGCGATTCGCTGCCAAAGATGAAGCCGAGCGCTGAACGAAAGAACGACGAGAAAGAAAAAAAAATAGATGACCAACCATAGAATCCCAGAAGCGCTGGTGAGATAGATAAAAAATTAAAAAAAAAAAGGAAAGAAACAGAAATCTCTGGGCCACACCTGTTGTGACGCAATACCGACCGGTTAGTAAGCAAGGGAAGAAGAACAAGAAAACAGAAAATGCAGAATGAAGCCGGCCTTTACGGCTGTTTTCGGGTGAAATACAGCGATCTCGGGGAAAAAAACCCGAAACGAGTCCTGTAAGCTAGGAGATATGTGCAATGTGATGCGTGCTGCCTATAATTCCTAGGCGGTCCGGACTCTTAGTCTTACACAGAGATAAAGTAGTATAGTGTTAAATGTGATACGAAAAGACATATAGAAAGACACGAGCTCATCTTATAGTCCCAACACAGTCACGGCCAAGCACGATGCTATCACAATGATATTGAGCGCCAGATTGTCCACCAGCGCGGCCGCGTTACCTACCGACGCTGAGCTGGCCGACGACGAACCGGACGAGGTTGCCGTGCTAGAGCTAGTCTCGTGACCAGTAAGGCTGACGCCACCGGTGGTAGTAGACGAAGCCGCCGTTGTTGACGTCGACTCATCATGCACCGCCTTGGCGAAGCCGATCTGGCGTGTCTCCATATTGAACACAGAGTAGACGTTCTTGATAAAAGCATCTCCCAGCAACCAACCGCCACTGACGACTTCGATGCCAGTAACATAGCTGTAGCACACATTGTCGCGCGGCGACGATACCCAATCCGTCTTATTCAGCGCCCACGACTGGCCGCCAAAGCTGAGCGCCAGCTCCTGGTCAGTGTCGCACGGCACGGTCCAGCGCGAGCCGTCAGTCGAGTTGGCGCCGTCGATCATCTCATGCAGCTTCTTGACGTCGTCGGGCGGCCCGAAGATGTACGACGTGCCCGTGTCGACATATCCCTTACGGCCCGAGATTCCCACGTCTTTGCCACCCAGCATCACGCCGTCCATGGGAATCGACCAGTCGCCACTAGTGGCCGACGAAAGGCCCGTGTACGTTATGTCGCCTGTGTAGCGGTCCGCGTTGATGCCACCCAACGTCAGCTCGCCGTTGTTAGCGCCGCTACTAGCGCGCGAGAGATACACACTGAACACCGGCTCGCTGATAGCGTCCGATGCATTCAACTTGTGCGTGAAGCTGTCCGTGCTTCCTGTATTAAGCGACAGGCCCAGGATGCCGTCAAAGGGAAAGCTCTCGAACTCGTTTGACGTGTAGTTAGTCAGGCCAAAACTCATGTCTATTGATACGTTTCCAACTGTTAGCGTGTCCTGCACTGTTTGGCCTGTGACCGAGCCTGATCCGTAGGCAATGCTGAAGTGCTTGCCCAGCTGCTTCAGCGAGGTCGAGGCACTGGTTGCGAACACATTGTGCATCTTGCAGGCGTCCGTCGTACAGTCTTCACCCATGATCCATGTGCTGCCGGCACCCGTGTCGACGAGCATATACATTTCAGTCTGTGTCGAGCCGACGCCGACTGACACAAAGTACGACAGATCCGAGCCATCCTGGTCGATGCCGGCCGTGTGGCTAAAGGTTGGAGTGGACGCCTCCATGACGTCGTATGTGTTAGAGCTGCGTTTCTCAATGCTGTGTCTTATACGGCTGGATAGTCCTGAGTTTGTCTAAAGCAAGGCGTGTTAGTCGGTTGCAAGAAGCTCACTTAGTTGGCGATTGATAGACGTACCGGACGTGCTCTTTGTACCATAGGCAGCGTTATAGGTTTTGTGCCGTCTTCAACGCCGCGGCGGGCAGTGATATTCTTCTTCTTGTCGACACATGAGCCATCATCTATGCAGGCTTTCCAGATGAAAAAGGCTTGAACTGATGAAGCCAGGCACAGAGCCTGGGCCAGAAGTGACGTCTTCATAATGTGAAAATATCAAGCAGGTGTAGTTTCTTTTGAGTGAAAGGGCCCTCCTCTCTTGACAAGAGGGAGAAGTTGAAGGAGTCTCTTTATAGCGAAGTCGAACACATGCGAGGCTTTGTCGGGTTTGTTTTCGTATATTCTGTAACAAGGTGTAAAGATACGAGCAGTTTCTGTCTCTCCAAGACTGATATGGATGTTCTCGAACCTAGCAAAAGGCGAGAAAAGAGCACAGAGATATGAAAGATATAACAAGCCGGTATTTCACTGAGTATCTCTCATTAGGTTCTTGGTAGTCTTTCTACTTGATATTCCGAAATTTTCGAGGGCTCAACCTACAGACAAAAAAAAAAAAAAAAGAACGATATCCAAACAGGGACCGGAAAGACTGGATCAAGATTCCTTTATAACATCTGATTCCAAGCTAGTTCTACTAGTACTAAGTAGAAGTCTAGTTCAACTCCGCGTTCGTCCAGGAATGGCTGAGCAGCAAGAGACACAACGCGCTATCGGTTAAGTGGTTGGCGCTCGGGCTTTTTTGTCACTTTTATGACGAAGGAGAAAAAAAGACTAGAGTACTACTACTACAGGTACTACTACTAGGAGAAAGGAACGGGGGGGCTGATAGTCGTAGTGGGCGCTACAAGCACCGGGGCACCCTGCTGCTATACTAACAGGCACTCAAGCCCGCCGGCTTGTCGCTATAAATGGCTCCGAATGGTGAATAAGGCCCTGTAACCTTGGAGTCACAGTGGGATGACAATGAGGAAGGATAAAGAAAGGAAGCAGCCAGGGTCAAATAGACCAAAGGAAGACAGAAAGAAGATAAAGATAGCTTAATGTCTGTGACCGTCGTATCAGAAAAGATATATCGAAGTACTATCGCAGTCAAGATACGGGCTGTGCTGTGTAGAAACAAAAAGAAGATAAGATACACTGAACCAGGGAGACAAGATAAAAGTATAAAAAAAAATAAGGACGAAAAGAGGGCGAAAGGAGACGCCAAGGAGACGCCTAGACAATGATAGCTAGCAGTCTAACAATAAGCTAGGGATTCCCATAAACTTATAGCAGTACAGAGCCTAGAAACGCATTCCACAACGACCGGCCTTGCTACAGGTCAATAGGCGAATACACAACAAATAGTAGAAGACAGAAAAACACCAGGTTCTTCTAGGCATACAAAGAAGAGTATATTTCGGGAGGAGAGAGGCTTCAAAGCTCGTTATCAGATGCATAAGAAAGAGAAAACGAAAAACGTGAGTAATAAGATGGAATGCTAGCTGACGCCGGGTACCAAAAACAGTGAAGAAAGATGATGTTCCTTTCGTTGCCTGACAACAAGAAGATAAAAGGATAATGAAGACAGGAAGAAATGAGGCCCCATCCAGTCTTATATGTGTACTGGGTCGGAGAAAAAGGCAGAAGTACGCCGTGCCATGTGCTGGACAGAGCTTCCCATGGTGGTAGTATATATGAAATGTAGATAACGGGCTGGCTCAAGCTCCAGTGCCCGCGGCCGAGATAGATATGGCTTTCCTGGTACATGCGGGAAACTATGTTCAGACTCTCTTACAAAGAGTACAAGCAAACAAACAGCGACGATACGCAAAGTTTTGATGTTGGTCCACGACGATCCCAAACCTCCCTTCCCCTCCAAAAAAGAAAACTTAATATGCCTTCTAAACACCAACGCTCCAAGTTCGTCTTCGTCCCGTGCCCCTGCATGCTGTACCAACACTAGCAACTATCTGCTACTTCGACACAGCGTTTTGCCCTGCTATCCAAGCCGATTCGATGCTGGTGATGATTGTTGGTCGACGTTGTAGTCATGGTTGTGGTCGTGGACGCTACCCTCTCTCTTCCAACAGTGTTTCAAATATAACTAAAGCCGCTGCTGCTAGAAAGCGTGGCGCCTGCATGCAACCTATCCTTGCTCTACATATGCACATCAGCCATGGCCGCGCGACTATCGAGCTTTAGTCACTTACCAACTAGTATACTATGTATGTACACCAACACTGTCAGGCAAAGCCGTCTCTCTATCGGAACGAGAGACAATGCCATGCTTTAATATAGGTCTCAACGGCGCTGATCGGCTCTCCACAAGCGAGAAACAGCCAAGGAAAGCCGCAGGTAAACCACTCGGGCAATATCAGCCGGCCAATGACCATCCAGAACGAGCTTGCTCACTTGCCGAGATGAAGCAAAACCCTGAACTATACCTAGCCTAAGGGAGCCTTAAAGAGTAGAACCTGTTTGTAAATTATAGTGAAACTAGAAAATCACATTCGATATTCTGAACATATACCAGATTGTTTGGTTAATTACTATGTAACCAGTAGTCAGTCATTTATTTCTATATTTCCCATCTTGACTAAAATCAAGGCATGCGGCAATCGATCACTAAATGGTCACTCCTCGTTGACCCTTTGGGCAACTATTTATTACAGACTCTACACATAGAACGGCAGGTGCCAAGCCAAGAACAATGTGTAGAAAGAGTAATTACAATACACGCAGTATTAGTCAGCTTGAAAGGCCAGTAAAAGTCAATGTGTGAATCTCATGTTCAATCATCACGAACCTGTACTTAATATTGTGGTTAGCATATTTGCATTTTTGTATCTGCCATTTCGAACTAACCTTACCTTTTTCTCCCTATTTCTTACTATTAATCTGTCTCTATCTCATGAAAGACGTTAATTCTGAGGCAAGGCTACAATTCCGCCCTCCAGCTCATCGTCTAGTCATTCCTTGAACCTGTCAAGTTTCAAATAATGAATCTTTCTTTCTTGTTTTATTATTTTGTTTCTTCCGAGCTTTACGCTTCTCTTCAGATCGCAATGCTCCTTTAATTCCCTTCTCCTCTCTCTAGCTCGGAATTTTTCTTCTTTGGGAAACAACTAGTAAGAAACAACTGTCTACTAATTCCATCTCCTACCCATGCTTTTCTTTTTGCTGCTAGTACTAGTAGTTCCTGAGCTGTGTCGGTAGTATGTAGTATGGCGTAGTCAAAAATCAGCTTGACGATCCTCCTCTCGACTGCTTTGCTGATTCCTAATCTTTGTTTTGAGCATGGGTTGTTTGAGGCTAACATGTTCTAAGCTTGTTACAAATAAAGACGAGTCTTTTTTTGTTTAACTCATTATCATCTGTGATGAGATGAGGACAGTCTAGATCCACTATGAAAACAGCACGAAACCGATGATCTCTTTAACGAAGCTCAAGTTATCCTTTGCTTGCTCCTTTTTAGTGTCTTCTGTCTCTCCAAATACATCCAAGATTTATCTTTCTTCCACATTCTCACTATGTAATCGGACAGGCTGCCTTTGTCAGCTTATCAAGGTTATAAATATATACGTAGCGGACTTGTCTCAGAATTATTCACGCACTGAGCCGCTTGCTTCCTTCCATCATTCATATGTAGTAACACTACATATCCCCGAATCCATCATGTCGGCACCAAGTAGCTTACTTGCCTACTAACTTACTTGTAGCAGTAAGCTTGAACCCCCCAGGCTGCTGTGCCCCAGAAAACAACAATCTGTGCGTTTGCATGGACCGATTCGCCGAATTGCCATGTTGATGCGACACCAGCAAGATGCTCAGCTTTTCACTATAACTGTAGGCGAAGGCACACTTAATGTACGCTTATCTTTATTACCTACCACTACAAAAAGCTACATGGAAACGATGTTGTGTTTCTGTGAATTCTGCCCAGCTTCGGGGCGTTACTTGCATTCAAATGCTGATACTGTGTGCTGCATTGTTATGAACTGAAGTGCTTCTAACATTGATACATTTATGCTATGTTCATAGTTAGCCTATTACCGCGCTAAGTAAGCAATGTTTCCCTCTTTATGTTCTTACATCATCCATATGTAGGCTGTGAGGATAGCTTACTCTCAGCTGTTTCAGCATCGGCGAGTCCCAGGGGAAAATAACATCCACCATCGCAAAGTACCATCAATCCTCACGATATATATGTTACTGTTTGCGGGCGCAGAAAGACGATAGGTATCAGCTAAGTAAGGTCTGGAACAACAGGTCATAATCGCTATCCAGGAAAAAAAAAAAAAAGAGAAGTAATGTTTCTTTCCTCGATACTTGTTGCTCTCTTGATGATAACAACGGCTACATCTTGATCTGCAGTACATCATAAGAACAAGTGACAATTCGCTTCGCGGTCAAGAATAGAACTTCCAAGGAATGTTAATATCCCGATGGCTTGTCGTCTAATCAACCCCGGTCTCTGATCAAGTCTGCAAGTATTAAGAAGCAAGATTGCTTAATTACCCACCATGCAACCCTTTTCGGCCACCGTAAGGCCCTATGCCAGAAGCTTGAACTCACCGCTGTTTTAATACAAGGAGCAACCAAGACTGATTTTTTCTTCTCTTCTTTTTCTACCATGCAGGAGCGTAGTTCTGGACGTCGAGTGAAGTCACCCTGAGCCATAAAAAGGCTACTCCGACAGGGGCTAGATGATTGCGTTCATAAGCAAGCATGTTATATCCAAGGTGGTGACCACCATTCGATCTCTATGATAGTTCTTAGCGTGGGCTCGGCGATATTATAGCAAGTAACCTAGCTTTCATAACGTCTAGGCAACAACTTTACCGTACTGCGTTCAATGTGCGTGCATACTTTGCTTTGCTTTGCTTCGCACTAACAATAACTTTATGGTTGCACGCACTCGTTGGCTACTCTAGCGGCGAATTCTTGAAGTGCACCTACGTTTACTTATATAGCTATGCGGCTTTCATTCAACACAAGTTTCTCTAGTGGCCGCTGCCTCTGTCCTATCCTGACACCAAGCGTTTTTTCAACCCTTTTTGTGTGCACACACTGGAAGGAAAGCACGTTTTACTGGTTGATAATGCTGTGTCAAATAAAACGGCAGAGTATAGAGAGCAATACTTTGACCTGCTACACCGAGACCTTTCAAGATTCAACCAATGAAGGTGTACGTACATCTGTATCATTTCTTACTAAACCATCAAATATATGCATGAGGCTTAGCAATCTCACAATGCCTTCTCCAACAGTTGCTAGCTCACGTCAGATATGGAAGCAGGTACAGTGTTACTTCTGTGTTCAGATCTTAATCTATCCAGGCTAGCCTCTATCTGAACAAATCCTCAACGGTGCAGGTCATATTTATGTGAAATTCATAAAAGAGATCAACTGTTGCTAGTAATCGATTCCTCCCATTCCATCCCAAGCCAGCAACAAATATGTAGGAAGAGGGGGGGGGGGGGGGGGCATAAATGCCCTGGCTTTCTTGAAACATAGTACTAGTCTAGTACTCATACTATAGTAAATAGATAGCCCCACGCAGATCGTATAGAACAAAATTCGAGCTAGTTAAGTTGCAAGAGACTAGTTTAGCTTTCATTCTTATCGAAGGGCCTTCTTCAATACACTGCCTCATCATGGGAACATCAATATTACATATCTCACTATCCAATTTCCTCTCTTTGAGTAATTGGGTAGTTGTTATATTGCTGTAGCTGTTGCCTCTATTGAGATCTTTGTCGTACTAGAGTTATCCAATAATATAAGTTTTGAGGTAGCAAGTCTGTCTATTATAAATTTCGTACGGATTTGTCGTACGTCGAGCTAGAGTTATTTTCTACCCATCGCTTAGCTTTCAGCCATACTGCATGTTCTGCCGCCCAAACCTCGAATTTCCGTCGTTCTTTATCGGCAAACATCCTTTCTCCTAGTTGCAGAAATAGAGCCAATCGCGTGCAGTGTTTAGTACTCAATGTTTGGTCTGTTTCCTCTGTGGAATAGCAACCTGCTTCATCTGCTACAATAGTACGCAGGAACCACCATACCGACTCGTTGCGCCACTGTAGACTCTCCGCTAACTTGAGTGTATCGATATATACAGTCTCCAGCAACTCTTGGTGTCTCTGTAGACAAAATAATAGAAAGGACCAGCCAGACACATCCGTATGGTGGCTCCATGCCCACTTGCGCACCGCCTCGACGAGGGCCACTGGAGCGTACGGAAACGTTTGCACAGCCCACCTGATGTGGTTCCAGGCATAATAATTCCTTGGATGACGCTCTCCTGACACGCCGACGACTCTGCCGACATCACTTGCTACATCATAGACATCAAGATCCAACTCTCCTCGCGCCTGTTCCTTCTGTATTATACTCAAGAGCCAGCGCCTATGGTTCCACAGTGTAGGTGACTTTGTATGGCGATGAAGTCTGCTAGTTAACAGACTATCCAAGAACCATTTCTCACGACACAGTATATATGTCTTGTCAGAGACTGTGAGTCGGGAGTCTGTGGAGATTGCTCGGGTGAGTATTCGCTTCCTTGCGTTGGCCGCCGTCAGATTCTCAGCATCCATCAAGAGACATACGGCTGTGATGCGGTGTATATCGTCAACTAGGGCGACCGTGCACATATCATAAGCCATACTTTGCGGCGTATGTTTCTGTGCTTGTGATGATGTGTATTTTTGAAGAAGCTTTCGCGCCACGAAGAAGGCTTGCACTAGGCGGAGCTTAGGGATAGCGATCGCTGTATCATCACGGAGAACGTTTTGTGATGGATCAAAGCCGAGACTACCCATCATTTCGATCTCGATAAGGCCTGGCCTTTTTAGTGAGTCTTGTATCTTGTCATAGTGGAAAATTGCTGCGATATCATTATATACGGGTAGAGGGTCGCTAGTTTTCAATAGCTCAACGGCCTTAAGGTCCAATGCTCTAGACATGGCGTTTTGTGTTGAATATCTTTTATTATCTGTTAGTAATAGGAATATATAAGTTGAGGTGAGGCTAGAACATACTAAGAGTAGTTCTCTATTGAGAGTGTGTTAATTAAGAATTTTGCAAGAGTAAATAACTATAAGCACAGTATCATAATTACTGTATGATAATAATATTATTTACATCTTCATAGTTCTAAAAGATTGTTGATCAGAAGGATTTTTTTTAAAAATAATTTCCATTTCACATTGTTATTGTATTTGATGTCGTACCGAATCTTAGGGTTAAAATATGTACTAAGATGATATAAATGTGGCCAAACGAAAATTTACAACTCGCCTATATAGCAAGAATGCTCCCAGCTCCCATAAATATATTTAAATGATCAATACAGACCATTAACACCTGTCCAATTTGCCCTGTGTAATATCAAGTTGAGACGTGGCTTGCAAAGTTAAACGAAAAGGCAAATGCAAGTGCTTTACAAGACCAAACGACCCACCTTATAGTTGTTGGTCCCCATTAAAACCCTAACAGTAGATTGGTCGCCTACCAGAAAAAAGCACTACCAGCAAATCAAAGAGCTTTCCGCATTCCATAACGACATAAAGTCACTGTCAACTTCCCATTTTGCCAGCACATCTAAAGTCACCGTCACAGGCACGCCTGATCAGAAAACGTGACCACAATCGATATTTAGACGGAGCTTCTCGTGGCCTTGCCAGCTCTTGTTCTGTTGTCTAAAAAATTCAAATAAAATTCGTCTCAACTTCTGGTCTTCTTTTACGAGAAGCTAGGAAGTCGCGTTGTCACCGATATAAATATTTAACTTCTTGCCACCTTCTTCTCCGAATAGCCCATTCATAGCTCCGACCTCAGCTATCGCCAATACACCATGCTGTCTCTTATGGTGATAGTCCTCATTCTTGAGGTGGCCGTACATCTGATCAACACCATTGGCTCGGCAACTCTCAATAATTTGGTGCGTCTTAAACCCTCTGTCCAACCAACCATCTTCTGCGATAAAAATCAAACACGAAACCATCGCACCCCTCCCTCCATTTCCCCACTACCGCGCACGATCTTCTCATATGACAACACAACAGCAACTAACACATCACCTTCACTTTTTTTTCCGCAGATATGGCGCATCCTCATGCTCCTACCCTTCCCTCCGGCCCAAATGGCCAAGGAGAAGCGGAAGCTGCAGACCGAATATCTTGCCGTGCGCAAGGAAATGCAGAAGACTAGCAGCCAGGACGAATTCGCTAAATGGGCCAGACTGCGCCGTAAGCACGACAAGCTCTACGAAGATCTTGAAAATAAGAGTACGTTGCTACCATTTTTCTGTATCAATGCAGGCTGTGACGGGGTCCTCTTGTTTGTTCCGGTTCATTAGGGCCATGTTACATGTATAAGCTCACCTCTGCCATGTACCGCATCTGCGCATTCCCAATTTATTATTATTTGAAGTGGAGTTGTCAAGCTAACATCAGTCCCTTCATCTAACTCTTCCTATAGAAAAAGCTTTCGATACCGTCCAGTCCCGGTACAACACTTTTATAAACGCCCTTCGGTTTGTCGTCATCCGCGCGCCTCAGTACATCATCCCTTTCTGGTACTCACGCGAGCCCATGTTCTGGCTGCCCAAGAACCTCTTTCCTTACTACGCCGAATGGTTCCTGTCGTTGCCCAAAGCTCCCCTGGGCAGTGTTAGCATCGGTACTTGGCAAGTCGCCTGCGCTCTTGCTATCAAGCTGCTCTCCGACGTTGCGGTTGCTGTCTTTGTTTATGTTACTGGCTCTATCGCTAGCAAGAAGACAGGCAAGACTGCTGTCAAGGTCCCTGTGGGTAATGAGGAGCCAAGTAGGTATTCCGAAACGATGGAGGAGAAGAAAGAGTTGTGATGTTGACTATTTTGTGTTTATTTTTTTTGCGACATGTAGATATAATTTTAGGGTTTGATGCAACATTAACTCCCGCATCGTCTCTAAGATTTAGGGTTAAAATAGACGAAATAGCATACTGCAGAGATGCAAGATATTGAAGTTTGCTCGTCTTTTTTTTTCATAAATAGAAGTGAAATTGACTGGAAACTATGACAAAAGCAAGCTTAACACATACGACACAGAATGTATCTGGTTTGATTTGACGCAAAGTTCCTCATCGCTGATGCTGAGACTTTGTAACACGACCTAGACGAATGCTCAATGGAGTCATTCCCCCCCTTTCGAGGGATTGTTCTTGGCTCAAATTTGACTCTTGTGACCACTGAAAGAAAAAGGTCACTAAAGCTTCGAAAGAGCCGGATATGGTTGGAAGTTATTTTCCGTAATGGATGTATCATGCTATTAGTTGTTGTAAAAACAACAATATCGGAATGGTAAGCTGCACAAAAAACGTCAACGCTGGTTTCCCATCACTCTAGATGACAATATATACAAGTCTTGATATGGAAGACTACGAAGCTTTGTCGGAGAGATATGAGTCTGATGGAGGCGTGGTGTTGTCGAGATCTTGAGCTCGGAAGAAAAGAACTGAACTAAGTTCTTATGGTTGGATAGAATATTCGGAAGAAGAAAACTTTTTGCGATGGGTTCATTGCGAATATAAAGGCCAGGTTTTGTGGGGCAGCGGAAGTTCCACTGCTTTACTAAGCAGATAAGAGCTATGTTTAACCAGAGATACTCCGTCCCTTATGGATTAGACTCGAGATTCAAGACAGCGAATGGATTCTGAGTTCTGACAATAGGCATTACTGTCCTCCTCTTGGCTGCAATATAGTGTACGTATGTTAGAGGTTATGTGCCCTCAATTCTGGTTATCATCTGTGAGGAACGGACGAGAAATAGTTTCTCCTTGTACTGCATATAAACCGACGCTTTTTTTTTAGCGGTCAGTACTTTTGATACCTGAACAGGGATGGATTTCCCCCACTATCGCTGGCCATTAGCCACTATGAAAGCCTTCGAAACGGAATAGGCCAACTGGCCAGCCGGCCTAAGGCTAGCTAACAGATAACTGAGACGAAGTAGTATTTCAGAGATTCGTTGGTACGATTTGTTCGTTGCTGGGCCACATGTTCTCTTTTTAAATCTTTCTTTCTACTGCCCTCTTTGGTGATTGTAGATGATCCTGCAGTCGCAAGCCACTTCCAAATTCTGGAGCCTTTAGCTCAGAATATTTCGCGTATTTTGTTTTTGCTTTGCTGACTAGACGGATCGAGGCTGAGCCTCACATCCCTTGATTGCCAGATCTACGACAGCACGGCCATTGTTTGGTGGTGTCTTTACTTTTAGTCCCTGAATATATACAGTCTGTGATTGTATATACCTTATTACTATACATACCCTTTAGCTCTGCATCACGACGACTTAGAGACAGTCAAGATGTCAATGTGGACAACGTAAGCTACTGGTCACTATTTCCCACATCAGCACTCATCATCACCTCTGTCATAACTCCGTATAGCTAACTCTCCGCCGCCCCATCCCCTCTATAGCTTCAAGAGCCTGGCCATCTTCTTCGGCCCCGTTGTCTTGCCCCGTGCCTACTCCTACTATCAATCGCAGCGCACCGCAGCTGCGCGTCATGGCCTCGCTACACGCTCTCTGCCCGGACAAGTTTACTACGGCCTTGTGATACTCGGTGCCATCTCCTTCTTTCTTGTGCTGCGCACGCTCCTACGCGCCCCCGAAAACATATTCTCTGCCACATCATCGCGCCTACAAATACCCGCCGACGTACTCTTCAACCGCCTCGCTAGCATTCACCCGCTGACGCCCGCCGACGAGACCTTGCGCGCGCGCTTCGTCAGCCTCGAATCGCGCTTGCTGTATCTCAAATACGGCCCGGCCGTACTCGCCAACTGTGTCTTCTGTACTAGTGAGCGCCCCTCTATGTACTTCGCCTATGCGCTGCCCGATATCATCATGCCTTACTTGCTCAACATTTTTGCCGTCGCCATTGTTACTTCCCCGCTGCTTGCATCGCGCTGGACGCTGCGCTGGCGGAATCCGGCTGTGCTGGCTATGATCGTCATGGCCCTGATGGACCTATATAATGTCTATTCGTATAACCATAAACTCAACTCGCGCGCCCTGCGTATCGGCGAGATGGACATGTTTTTCTGGCGTACGCATATTTTCCGCATGTTAGGCTTAGCCCTCTTCAATGCTATCTTGGGTTCACTCATGTGGCTCACGGCTACAAACCGCGCGTTTGTCGAGGCGCCATCGGGCGCTATGCGCGTTGAACTCGTCAATAAGTCTCTAGCATCTACCATCTCGAAGCTTAACGCAGTCGGAATCTTAAAGAATACCGTGGTGCGCAACAGTGATATGAGAGACCATGTTAGTACGTACTGGACGTCAGAATCACGTGTCACGCAACAGCTCATGGAGCAGAGAGAGGTTGTCGATAGTGTCAATGATGCATTGGAGAGTAATAGAATAGACGTCACCGCTGTATCGCAAAGTGCTCAGCAGTACGCTACGAATATTTTGAATCCATGGTTGCTTGCTGCCGAGCAAAAGGCCAGGGCGGCAAAGTTTGATTAGATGAAGTAGAGCAGATTTGCCGAAATAAATACATGTAACTAGAAAATAAAATTTTATACTTGTGTCTCAACATATACATCCGCGTTGTAACTTCCCTTTCTGGAGAGAGATAGAAGCCCTGTTCATATGCAAAGTAAGGGCATGAGGGTGAAGTTTGTAGCTTCTATTATCACAATCCAATTGTGATATATATGAAAAATGCGACATTCAAACAATGATATATATACGCCCGTTGCTAGCCCAATGGATGTTCTATCCTACTTACGCATCTGCACCGAAAACTCAAGTTCTGAAATCAGACCGCGTACCAAGGCTTGAAGATGTGCTGCCCTTCCGCGACTTTGTTCCTGTAGACCCTACAGCGCCTACATTCTCTTCGGCACTGCGTTCTAGAAAATTAGCCCATAGCTCTGCTAATGTCTCCTTACTCGAAGGACCTGTAGTTGCTGACGCAGCATTGGGGTCTGAGAAGAAGTCGGTATGCAGAGATGGACTGCTAGGGGTTCGCGAGAATGGTGATGCTGGCAGGCGCAGGCTAGTGGTTGATGTGCCAGGGCGAGCAAGACCGGCTTGTTCGCGCTCCTCGTCAGTGAACTGGAGATATGACGCCATAACCTGCAGAATTTGGAACCGCTTAGGATCAGAACGGTCCAACGACAGGAAATGAACTAATTGGTTGGTGATGATTTGTCTGTTAACATGTTAGTCAGTGATCCCGGATAGCTGCTACTAAGAGTACTGTAGAACAATATACCTATCAACTTGATCCTGCGGTTTTGTTTTCTTGAGATACCGCAAAGCCTTTGTCAAGTGTTCGTTGAGAACAATGGCCTCATGTCTTAGCTTGCCTATAAGCAAATTCTTTTCATTGACCTCCTTCTCAAATGGCACTGTGCGCACAAGTTCCTTGCTGAGGTTTTCCTTCTCAGCCAAAGCTGCACGGAGATTCTTTTCAGCTTCATGCTTGGCCACTTTGAGCACCTTGATTTGTTCTTCATGGGTCTCAACTATCTCGCGAAGTTCTCTTCTCCGTGTTTCTTGAAGCTCAGAAAGGGCACGCTGTAGGCTGTCGATAGATTGGTCCTGAGTATCCTTGATATTGTTAACAGAAAGGAATGCGTCGTTTAATTGGCCCAATTGCTCTTCAAGGTTAGCAACCTTATCAACATACGAGTCCTTAAGGGCACGTTCCTCCATAGCGATGACTTCCCACTCGCCCATGGCATTGGTTGTGGACAATAGCTCCTCGCGGAGATGTTGGTTTGCAATTACGAGGTCGTCCTTTTCTTTGCCCCAATTTTGTGCTGATAGATTGTTACGGCTGCGAAGGCTTGTAAGTTCAACAGAAGCTTCTTGGAGCTCTTGCTCAAGCGACTGTACCCGCTTTTCGGCGTCCTCCGCCTGACCACGAAGCTCTTCACTTTGTGATTCAAGTTCGTCTATGCGCTCCTTAGCTTCTTCAAGCTCAGCTCTATCCCTCTGTAAGCGCTCAGCGAGGGTTGACTTTATTTTCTCTACACGATCACGCAACACTTCATACTGCTCCTCGGCTTGCTCCTTGGCAGTTACTGCTTCCTCAACCTCCTCTTTCAACTGAGATATATCGGCTTCGCATGATTGTTGCGTTTCTTCGAGTTGTTGGCGCAATTTGAAGATGAGGACGTCCTTGTCATCAGAAGATGGGCTGGGTTCAGGTTTCTGAATAGTACTGTTTGTTTCCGCCTGTATGTTGATGTTGGCATCTTGTTGGGGCGCAGGGTGTATTGGGATGTCTTCGGTCTATAGCAAAGAGAATCTCGTTAGTGAAGAGTATGCGACAGGCTATTGCAATGTCCGTACCATTGGAGTTGAAGGCTCATGTTCGCTCTCGGCGCCGTCGGCGCCGTCCTCGACATCAGCAACGCTGGGTGCATTTGTTACTGTAACATTTGTCGGTTTGGCGGTCTTGTTCCTGTTCTTATTATTCTTCTTTTTCTTTCCCACGCCAGGTGCTTTAAAGAAACGAGAGATTGATGTTAGTTATGAAGAGGTACAACGACATGGAGATGTAAGTCTGCTGCTGCTGCTAGCTATACACGCAGCTGCGAGAGCTCGGTGAGCGCAACAGCCAGCAATTAGCAAGGCTACAACAGTTATATTTGTGGCTGTGGGTGGTTCATACTGGCTGGCGCGGCGCTTACGGCATTAGGCAGCGCCGAGGACATTAGGGGCGACCGATAAGGTGACGCCGAGCTTATGGAGCAGTTGGGTTCGCTGCGTGCGTATATGTGCGGCCGTAGGTGGTGTATGATTCAGTGTATGCAGCAGGTACAATGGCCTCTAATTGTAAAGCGCAGAAGCCCCTACCGGAAAACTATGCACGGTTTCGACAATAGAAGGCTAAGGTTAGAGTGTCAAGCCAGTTTTGAAGTAGGTAGCCCGGGGCACAGCCTGTGGTTGTGATTGAAGAGGAGAAACTCAGCAGCCGTCGAAAGATGCGATTTCGCAATAGAAATGCAGCAGCTGGTGTTGGTTGGCGTGATAGTTGTAATGTGTGTCTAGGCGATAGAGAGAGTCGTGGGCCGTTTCGGTGTGGCCATCAGAGTACGGGATTGGCTAGACGGCTTGTTGTGATATTGCCTAGACGGCAGGAACGTAGGTTGCGTATAGGACTGGACGGGCAGTTTCTAAGTCAATGGCTGCAACTGTAGATTACGGAAGTCTTCTTTTTCCGCAGGCCGTCCTTTTGGTGGTTTTCATGCACACGTAAGCCACAACTAGAAACGCTGAACTGCCCCAATTGCACCAGCTACAGGGAGAACGAAGCACTGCCAGCTCCCAACGCGGCGGGGCGCTCTGCTCGTTTGCTTTTTGTCTTTTATCTTTATTGCTCCGCTAGCATGCCAGTTTACAACACTACTTTGATACGCTCTTCAGCGCTAGCGCAACTGCCTGGGCCACATTCGCCTGGACGCTACAGCGCCTGCCAAATGCCATTACAGCTGGATTCAAATGCCAGTCCACGCATTCTGAAACCTGCACAGTGTCCATTGATTACGCCAATCTTGCGGCCGAGATTAACTCCATCTGCGCCAGCTGAAGGAGGAAGACAGGGCCGGCACCCTGATGTATCTCACTCTAAATTACCTGCCTCCACCAACTAAACGGGATCAGTTGTATAGTAATGTGCTCTAGTGCCGAGATTTAAATATTTTCAGCACACTAGAAGGCAATTCCAAGACATGTTTGGTTTGGGGGGCCAGCCAAAGCTTCAAAAAGCTTCCCAGGTTCACGATTTCAGTCTCTATTTTAACTAGACTAACCACTGTGTCACATCTCAAATATGGAGAGCTGGCCACTTTGCTGACTAATGCAGGCCCCACCGAAGGAAGCCATATTCTAGCATCGCTCAGGTACCAGAAACTTTTTTTTCTTCTTTTATTTTTCCTCTCCATACTTATATCACATTGATGCCCTCTTGTATAGAAGACTACTAGCTATATGAAGAAGGCTGACGGATAGCATACGTCCTTCATAATCCCGTTCATCTCATAATTTCATACGCTGAGTGAAAGGTTTCGCTATGGGCGAACATCTCAATCTCTAAACCTTGAAGCGTGTGTGTGTGTGTTATCTAACGTCTACCTACATTGCTACGCAATTAAACCTTGAAGCTTATCTACGCAAATGTGTAAACTAGTATTGCGTGAATTCCAACTCAGAAATGCTGCATTGGTTAGCACTTCATGTTTCATCAAGCGACTTCCACAGAAAACAGAACAAGGCCAGTCATTAGTCATCGTTAGGTCCTAGGTCAATAGTATGATGATTTTGTAATGCGCATTCATTGAATTTGTTTTAAACGCCAAAACAAAATAAACTCTTTGCCCTAAATCTGGTCAAGGGACATGAAATATGCTATGCGGTGCAATAAAAACACAGACCTTCCAACGAAGAATACAAACAAAAACTTAAAGTGTCGCCCTGTCTCCGCTTTACTATGTGCCATGATATGTTGTCAAAACCCATTCTCTTCGTCGTTGCCATCACCGCTCTAGTTCATAGCGTTGCTTACGCCTTAGTCTTGTTACGAGTAGACGCCCGCGTCGGCTTTTGAGGAGTGGCCTTGGTCTTAGGCGACGCCTTAGCCTTGGGGGATGCCTTGACCTTCTTTGGCGTAGGCTTCTCCACCACTTGCTCAGGTGTAGCCTTTTCTTCGACAACATCCACCTCCTTAGTCTCCTTTTCCTTGATGATCTTGGGCGGCTCGCCGTTCTCGATGGCTGGTGGCGCTGGCGCGCTGCTCACGAGTGCGGGCTTGAAGTGGTAGCCTATCGCCTTAAGCTTCTTCGCTTTCTCCAATCGCTTTTGGTTCTCACGTTCAACTTTCTTGGCCCACAATGACTCGCTCTTAGGCTTTTGGAGCGACAGTTTCTCCATCTTGTTGTAGGGGATCTTCTTGTAGCGCTTGTTGGCGCCTTTCCACAAATCAGCGTGTAGCGTCTCGGGTGAAACGACCTTGCACTTTAGAATATGGCCGAATAGCAGGTAGTTATCCATGGTCTTAGCGACAATGGTAGCTGTGCTACCCTCAGCAAATTCGATAAACGCAAAGTGCTTGCTAGCACCAGTACGCTTGTTGCGCGACATGCGCAGGCGTAGAATTTCGCCAAACTGCATGAAGTACTGTTTCATTTCGTTTTCATAGAAACCGTGGGGGATGCGGCCAATGTAGACGACGCCGGATTTCTCCTTCTCGCCAGACTTTGTGCCCTTCTTACCCTTGAGTTCGGGGATCTTGCCAACATCTTGGCCGGGCTTGAAGGTCGAAACGCTGCCCTTGGTGGTATCCTCGTTATCAGAGTCGAGGCCAGCGGCAAGGGCCTGCAACTCGGCATCGACCTCCTGCTCGACATCTTCATCATGGATGGTGACATCAGCAGCGACTACCTCGTCGACCACCATGGTATCTTTCGCCTTAACATCGGGCTCGGAAATTTTTACCGTCTTGGCAGTCTTCTTTTTCGTGGGTGCAACCTTAGGCGATGCCTTTGGCTTCTTAGTCACGACGGGTGAGCTATCATGAGCGGCTGTATTTGATGCTAGTTAGTATGCGCTATCCAAATCGGAGCCTATAGTCGGCGCGGTCGAGAGGTGTAGAACAAACCTTTGCGCTTGCTCTGAGTCGGGGTGGTCTTCACTGAGGAGGGGGTGGCGGGAGCTGCCATTGTATCAATAAAAAGTCAATATATAGTCTTAGATATCAATGTCTTGTTGTACATACCCTTGCGTTTTCTAAGTTCGGGGGCCATTGTATGTGATGTAGTCGTGAAAATTTGCAGAGATACCGTGTTCTCTCGATTAATTGTGAACGATTTTCAGCAGGACTAGACGACTGCTGTTGAGATGAAGAAAAAGAAAAAAGATAATTCTGCCGGGCGGTGTAGAGTTGAAGCAAGGTGCCACTATCATCCGCACGATCTTAGCGCAAATTGACAATGACATAAGGACTAGAGACTTGATTATTATATGGAGCTACATAAATGAGCTACAAGGTGCTCAAATATTACATATAGTTAATATACGGGAATAAAAAATTGGTCGTTCATATATGTCGAAGCAAAAATTAGTATGTGCTAAATGAGTTGCTTGTTAGGGTTAGTACTACGAAGTACAAATTGGCACTGGACCCTGGGAGTTGTTCTGGAATCTGTTAGTTCCTGTTGTGTTACTCTTCCATAAAATAAAAGCGGGTCGCGACTTCCTTTGACGATAATGCCCAAAGAGCGGGTCTACAATGAATAATGAGAACTCGCTATAACCAATGATAGTTATTATTTTTGTGTCATCCTATCTCATCGCTATTCCATCGCTATTGCATCAGGCATATCATCGCTTTTATTTTTCTCTTATATTGAAGTAATTTGCTATATCTAATCTGGCTCAGTTCTATCACGTCATAACCCCTTTATGATAGTATGGCTATGGATACAGTAGACCTCACAAGTGGTGACGTGTGGGATGACTCTGCGCTGATCGCATCATGGAATGATGCCTTGAAAGAATACAAAGTAAGTATATACATAGATACTAGAATAGGAGCTGCTTATTACAAAAAAAGCTGACAATATATAGAAATACCACTGCATTTCATCTAAAGTGCAAACCGAGGCTGACCTGGAGCGCGAACTGGCAGCTGCTGGGTAAGTTTGATAAGTCTTCATGATGGAGATTACCTGTATAAAACTGACTAGTCAAATCTACAGACTTGCTGCCAACGGCGATCTTCTCGATGAAAGCTTACAGCCGTTAGAGGAGATGATCGAGGATGATCACTATGAACCACAATTTGTAAAAGAACCTGCCCATGACAATGGGGCCGTTCTAGAATCAACAAACGTTGATACTGTAAGTTGAGTGACAGCCAAAAAAAAAACTTAACTATGGCGCACCATCTGGTCCCTATGTAGCCGGATCGACCGTAGGAAGAAGCTCCCGATGCCATCTTGTTGAATTTGCTGACACAGAACTTGTATCTACAGAGAATGCCAGCTATTACTAGATCGCAATCCGAGCTTGCAGAAACTCCCAAACTAACAGAAGCCCCTTTGCTCGAGGGGGGCCCACTAAGTCAAGGTAAGTCAATATATGTGATAGACATATCCTTGAATAGGAAACAAATATCACGACTTAGTGATCACTTCTATGAGGATCCGAAACTTATCATTTGCTTTTTTTTGTGGCTTTGAAAACTGACTGTTGGCTGCCTCTATTTCCCGTTCTAGTCAAAGACGAAACATTGAAAAAGGCTCTTATGGGCTGGTACTACGCGGGATATTACACTGGTCTGTATGAAGGCATGCAGAAAATGAAGGATGAGAGTCTAGACTCCAAGTGATACTATAACCCCATAGCAAGACCGGATAGGGCAATTTGTTTTAGCACCTTTTTTTTTTTCTTATGTTTCTATATTTTCATCTGCTAAGTACTCTAATCATTTCGCGACAACAAAGACGTTTTGTGGCTTGGATCACAGCCTCCATCATCACCAGAATGATCTTGCTTATTCGGTTCGATAGACATTAATACAGCCGTTCACACTTCATTTGGCATCTCCATGCCTTGAAAAGGAAACGCGAATGCTTCGAGAGAAACTCGGATACACGGTTCCGTGGATCATTCTCATACTCACAAGTGAAAGAACAGGCTGGTTGTAGAAGTAGTATCTAGTGCAGTGATCAACATCTTGCTACATGATCTGTTGCATGATCAGAGAGACATTGAACACAGTAAATTTTTTTTTCTATGGATTCATGGTCTAGGCAGAAAACGACCGTGCCTGGAAAAGATAGACGCAATGAAAGGTCTTGGCAAAACCGATCGTTTGGCCGATATCTGGCAGATAGAAGAGTACTGGGATACTATTTATTTGTTTTATTGATTTTCGTCTTCATGAACTGTTAAGCTATATACGACGGCCATCGGGATACGAATCAAAGTTATTGTTGTCCAGAGGCGGGTAGACTATTAACGTGACGGAGTTCAGTTTTGATATAGATATCAACTAGCCTTTTTATTATTTTTCCTGTATTATGACAACCTTGCTATCCATCTCAGGATCTATTCCCCTAAAAAACAAAATTCTGAATGCGGAATGCAATACAACTTTCTAAGAAATGAAATTACTTCACTGTGAATACAAGACATGAAGCGACTAACCAGCACGTAATATAAGCAAACCCCACAAAAGTAAGAACGGGGGACTTGGCTGTAAGAGGAAGAAAAACAAAGCCGTTTCACGCACCTGCCGTTTCTAAAAGTTTCGGCCTGGATGTGAGAATAGTGGTAAATTAACGGTATCTTTTATACGGTCAAGGACACTCACTCATTCCCTTTCCGTGGTTCACCCCCCCTTGTCGTAAAGAAAACATCATTCTCACTGTTATTGACAGAACAACCGAATAACCTAGGTGTGAGATAGAGTCTGAGCTAACTCTGTTCAAGAACGACTGAGAAGCTAAGGCTTGGCTGCTGGCTGTCAAGAAGTTTATAGGTTAAGTGGAGAAGTGAGTTGGTGTCTTTGGCCGTACTGTAAAGTTGATTTTCAGGGCAGGCTTATACAGAGTTACTAGGAGATCACATGCATAATAATAATAATAAACTTTTTTTTAATCATTAATCTTACTAGTAATAGACTTGCATGGCTATACTATCGCTGAGAGATATAACCTTTATTAAAAGTGAGATAAGGCATTTGTAGTGTGGGCATTTAACATAGCAAACTCGCTAGCCCTGAAGAAAATCAGATTTAAGCTGGGACGACGGAGGTCTAGCTTACAGTGAGAATCTAGAGGAGGGGCTTTTTCTTCTTCAGGCCTGAGCGTTTCATCTCGATGCCTCCAGGAGACGTATTGAAACAAGAGCCAGAGCGCGCACTGTCTGCTAAGCAGCCTGAATATGATGTATACACAGTGTGTATACATTAAATATAAATTGTGACCGATGAAAATGGACCCTTGCCAGGGGAGGACAGCCGTCGGGTATGAAACCCTATAAGCTTGGTTCCCTACAGAGTTAGAAGAAGCACAAAGACAAATGTAGCAAGGGATGCCTGAAATGGAAAACAGTGTGCTTGTTAGTAGCAGCGATTGTGTTTGGCCTGACTGCTAAGATAACTTTATTTTAGCTTCCCTTGTTTATAGTGACTTTCAAAGGTCCGTGAGAGTCTCATCTCAAGTGTCTAGAGCAAGGCTTAACTTAATTATCAAGAACAGCGACTCTTGGATATGCTAAGTCATGTTGAATGCAGATTTAATGCAGACCTGCTGACGGGAAAATGCCTGGCATACTAGATTGTGCTACAGCTCTTTCATGGCCTTACGAAGTACGTGATGGTTAGAAGGAACCGCCCATGAAGGCGCCTGGAGTTCATAGCCATGAGTGCTCACCTGTGACTGAAGCAACAGCCGCATCCAACGAATGACATGGGTTCACCTGACGGGTTGTGTCCTAGCGGGAACATTAAACAGCACCCGAGACCAAATGTGTCACAGGGGGCCTGTAAGTGCGAGTAGTACTAGTGAATAGTTTAAGAGCAAAGCAGCTTTCCTCTATTAGTTAGCTCTTCGTGCCCGTGCCCGGAGCGTCGAGGCTCCGAGCGAATCGAACATAAAAGAAGAGCAAGCTCTGCTTGTTTGTACTGTAGAAACCTGCACTAGCGCTAGCTGGCTGGACTCTAGGAAAGATGACTACTATGGAGGGAGGAGGCTATGATGTCCTCGTAGCTTTGAGTTGTTTCGGGTCTGACCAGGATCAACAAGGTCGACTTGAAGGTAGCAGCGCACTAGTAGCAGCTATAGAAAGTATACCTCTACTCTTAGCGTGTGTGCCTGTCTATTTGTCTTGCGCCAGGCATCCGGAAGACAACCACGAGCTTGCTCCGTGACAAGCAGGGATGATCAAGAGTTTGTCTATCTTCATGGGACAGCAGAGGGAGGGAAGGGTTGTGAAGGGGCTCGATAAAGCCGGCCGAACACGAACATACTCTGGCTAGGTCGATCGAGTGTCTGTAGCGCTAATCACACAGGCCAGGCGCTTTCGACATGAATAAACCAGACGAGACAGAATTCATATAAGTCTGTGCTTGCCACGCTCCTACCTGTCGTCCATAGAAAGCTTCCTTTTCTCCTTCTTCTTTCCTTTCTCACCCTTCACCTATCTCTTTCAGTCCCAAGTACTATCGTGCGTGCTTGTCACACACTTTTCTTTTCTTTCTCTTTCTTTTAATTTTTTATTTTTATTTTCGATTCGTCCCGAGTCCGGCACTCATCACCGTTCAACCAAACCCATCTTTATATAGTCTTTTTCGCTTCTATATATTACCTCCCAAAAAAGACCTCTTGCTAGCCAACGAGACATATTTACAGGAAATACCACAGAAAAGCCGGTTCTTTTTTATACTCAGCCTACCTTTTTAATATTTATACAACATATAACTTCTTTTTTCCACAATGAAGTTCTCGACTCTTCTTTTCGCATCCATGGCTCCCGTCGTTCTGGCTAAGTCTGCCGCTACAAAGTTCCCCGTGATTAAGCGTGAGACCCTGTCTCTCGATAGCTCCAAGCTGCAGAAGTTGTCCAATGAAAAAGGGCTGTCCGGCAATGTCAGAGCCCAGGCTGACAACGTTATCATTGTGTTGTGGCAGAACCCGGGCGGTGGTGCAGCCACCACCAAGCTGGACAAGTCCGTGACCATCACGCAGACTGTCACCGTGCCCAACAAGGCCGTGGCTACTGATTCAACAACTACCGCCGATAAAAAAGACGCTGCTGCGACGACTACTGGTGCTGCGACAACCACACTGGCTGGCACGGGTGCTAGCATCGCCGCTGGCGCCACTCACACTGTTACTGTCGGTGGTCCCCAGGGTCTTTCGTACTTCCCCGAGTCCATCAGCGCGGCTGTTGGCGATGTTGTCCAATTCGAATTCCTGTCGCAGAACCACACCGTTACCCAGTCTAGCTTTGATACGCCCTGCGCTGCCCTAGAAGGTGGCATGAACTCTGGTTTCATGCCTAACATCAACAACACTGTCGTCCCTGCTCCTGCCATGGCCATGCAAGTCAAGACCTCCGAGCCTCTCTGTAAGTCGCCCTATATTCATATATCTTCGCTGCCTATACGAAGATTCTAACTAGCTGCTACTTTAGGGATGTACTGCGCCCAAGGTAACCACTGCGGTCGTGGTATGGTCTTCTCCATTAACCCTTCGACTGCTAAGACCCACGCTCAGTTCCAGGCTCGTGCAATCAACAGCACTGCTAAGGGTCTGACCGGCTCTAACCTGACCGGTGGCACTGGCGTCCCCGCTGTTGCTGCTCCGGCTGCTACCGGCACTACTGTCTCCGCGCCTACTGCTGTTGGCACCGGTCTGGTTACTGGTACCGGAACTCTGCAGGCCGACGGTTCTTGCCTATGCTCTGTTCAGTGCTCGGCTGGCGCGTTCCCCGTTGCTGCACAGGGGATCAACTCTTTCGGTGGTGTTTCCGGTAAGTTTCTACATTCTCTACACACATCACCATACCAGGAAGATGAAATTATTATGTACTAATTATATATCTTAACAGGCTCCATTGCTATGGCCCAAGCTGCTGGCGTCATCCCCGCGTCGGCGCGCCGCATGCGTCGCTTCTGGTAGAGATCTCGGCTGTTGCCGCGAAGTACTGAGGCGAACGGGAAAGTATGCATGATGGCGGATAGTTCTAGTGCATAAAGATACCCAATACCCAATAGATGTTCAAGGAACTCATGCTTTCTCTTTTTTCCGTCATCTAGTGTCAGTGGAAGATGTTGTCCTATCTATTTGGGAATACAGCGCTGCTTAGTCAAGTCACTAGTAGCCTATGTATAGAATATCAAGCGGAGTTTAGGTGATCCTTTCTTTTTTTCTTCTTTTATTTGTTCTTGGGCGAGACTGTAGAGCTATTTTATTATTTGTTTCTTTTTTTTTTGGTTTTTATTCTAATTTCTTCCCTTTTCATTATGAAATACATGATATGGAGCTTTTGGGCGGCTTTGGAGGTTCTTTGTTCTTGCTTGACTGGTCTCAAGACAACCTGTAGTTGTTCGCTCTTCGATAGTATACCGCAGATACCCCAAAAAAGAAAAAAAAAAAACCCAGAATACCTTGTAGAAAAATCAGCTTTATGCCCAAACAAACAACTAATAGTAGGGCTTTGACCCAGGCAAATCCATAGTTCTGGATAATCTAAGGTGATCAAACGCAAATATCAAACAGCATAACTTGGGCTATGCTTAAGTGAACTAAATGAACTAGGAAATGTCTGATCAATCTTCAAACTTGGCTTTCTCGGAAAGTCAGTATTCCGTGTTCCAGGTCTCGTGTTTCGAGTCGAATCTTGGGTCACATTGGCTGCTAATGAAAATTACTAGCTCATGGACACAGAACGTTCGTCTCAGTTGAAAGGTGTGATGACACTGGAGTTCTTGTACATATATTTATATATGAATAGTAGTAGTACGCATGTTTTTTATTAACTCATTATTCTGTGAGTACTCTACTACAGTAAACCATAATGAGATTAGTACACAAGCTTAGGGGACCATAAAAGTGCCTGTTACAAGTAGGGACTTGTGATAGACAGAGTGGTCGAAAAGGGTATATCACTAACTTGTGATTTCAAAGAAGGCGGCAACTAGTGCGAAGATATATAACGAACGAAAAGTAAAGAAAACAAACAGAAAGACAGGCCAACCTCGTTATGAAGACCTGTACAAAAGGACAATAAGAAACATAAAACCGTAAAAATGAGAACAGATGGTACATGAAAAAAGGTATGTAAAAGACACTTGATACATCCGGTCCCGTATTTTCCTCCGCTGCCTTTACAGCCCTGCCCCGAGGAACCAACTCTATAGCCAAATTTACCACGTGGTTATAGATACCATAGCCATTCGCGTATTGAAAAGGGAGAATCCCAAGAAGGTTTATTACTTCTGACCTAAAAGTCCTTAGGTGCATTGTCCTTAGGGGTGGAATCAATTGACTCGTCCATATTATTTGTAGTGATAATCTATCTGGAGATATGGAAAGGAGAAAGAAGAGTAGAGAGCGACTTGTTCTGTGAACGGAGGGAAAGAGATAGAAACGGTGTGATGAAACGAATATGAGCGTATCTGTGTTTGCCAATCGAATCAAATAATGGAGCAAGTATAGTTCTAATCACAAGTGGGGACGTTTGTCAAGGGATTGATTACTAGTCGAGACGGTAAATGTAAATGAACTTTAGTTAGTAAGTAATCATAGGCGTGTGCACATGAAAACATATAAGAGTAGTACTCATAACCACATAAAAAGGAGATAGCAGAAAGCAAACATGACAACGACCTAAACTTGGTATGAAGGCCACTATGAAAGGACTAGGAAGGAAACTCGAACAAATGTATATATTTAAAGAGAAAACAAAAATACAACTCCTACTTCCTGTCTCGCATTTTGTTCCACTGCTGTCGTTCCGGATAGAAAACTATATTAAGTTGCATTAGGGCCTCTCTATCATAAATCATGTAAAGTAAAGCTGCCTAAGCACTTCCTAATGTAAAAAATAAAATAAAAACAATGTCATATAAAACTCTGAACTCTGAAGATCTTGTATGTCACTTGGTCTTGTCATGTATAGAGTATGAAGACGTTGACCAGTCAGGTGTAAAAGCAGATCCCTACTAGATATAAGATGCATTCAGCTGTTAGAGAGCTTGTCAGTATTTAAGGTTAAGCCGAGTCTCGACTTGTAGCAGCATACCATATCATATGTACTAGTGCTATCATTTCTTGACCTCGGCCTTGCGAGCCTCAGCTATTGAGTGACAATTGATATTAGCATGTACACCATAATAAGCGCTGGCAGGATTCATGGCAAGGTAAAAAGGCATTGTTGCCAGCTCGAAGACAATTGCGTGGAATGATATGGGAGATTAGTGACTCACCAGCCGCTTGCTTCTGGCGCATGATATCGGCAGCACTCTCTTTAGCACGCTGCATTTCCGAGCCAGACAGGTTGCTTCCCTTTTTCTGCAGATTGATTAGTATGTGTTGTGTTACACAATAAAATATAGCATCAACGCCACAGCGCGCTTCGTGAATAAATTATGATTGGCTATTGCAATGAGAAAGTAGTCCATATAGTCGACGATATAGGCCCAAAGCTAATGAAGCTCGTAAAGAATAGATAAGCGCGATCGAGTTTTTGGACGGTTAAAGCTCGCTTGGCTAAATATAGTGATGGTCGATGTCAAGTAATGCTGGATTGCAAAGCGTCCGTAGCAAAAGGTGAGCAAGATAAACATACCTGAGAAGCCAGCTTCTTTAGGTTGGCCTCGCGAGCCTTATCACGCTGGTTTCCGCGGGCCATTTTGATGTATCAGAGAGACAGCGAATTTGGTAATATCGGGATACTGTTTATTATGATGAGTTACAGATGGAGACTAAGCAATCGTTGAAGTTTGTGATGGTGATGACAATGGCAGATTCTAGAACCTCTGTATAAAAGTGGAGAATATATACGTAACCCCGTGTATATTTAACCCTAACAGCCGATTACATAATCACACGACAGTGTGAATTTGTTCAACGTTGAAATACAAATTTTATGATAGATACCCCGTACTTAAGTCATTAGAATATTCGTAATAGGCGCTCATATTCTTCCAAAATAAAGTTCCGTTCATAATGGTACAAATGCATTCTATGTGCTGGTGTTCCGCCAAGTCGCGTGATACAAAGACTGATCTTGAATGCTTACGACCCTGGCCCTGAGACGCTACTATGAAGAGTCTAGTAACCGCTAGTACTTAATATATATGTGGGAACTAGCTGAGACTTGAGCCTGTGTAGTGAGGACGAGGAGATAGCGCCCCGACTATCAGCGTTTTCAAATGAATTATTGTCATAGTTGTTTAAGAATAGATCCATTTATTGAGCTTTTGGCGAGCATGATATACTATAGCGTGTGATAAGACAGGCTAAGATCTTGATAGACTTAAAAGTCTGAAACAAAGCCATGGAACTATCATAGAGCTTGCCTTTGAATATCCGCCCACCAATGAGCCGATTTTTTTAATGGTCGAGAGGGCAGCGCAGACTAGTCAAAGTACTTAGACATGTAACAGCGTGTCTGTTGAACACCATCGTAAAGAATTCGAAGAGAGTAAAATGCAGGGCTCGATTAGCTTTTTCCAACATTAAAACAAGAAGGGCTTCTGCTGTCAGTACCCGGCGTTTAAGACATCTTGTGGTGCTTAAGGTTTCATTGGCTGACAGGCGCTTACAGTGATGCAGCTGCGTTCCTTACACTCTTATGAAGATTTTTGCCTTCGTTCAATCATGCACAGATATTCAGAGTTCTTTTCTATTTTTTGCTAGCTCCTCTGGCTTCAGATTGCAGCTTGCTAAATGAAAGTTGTATCTTCATTGCCTAGCATACCCGTGTTATACATTTCATGGTGCTCTTTATGTACATTGCATGCAACTAAACAGGCAGTCGATGATCGCCTAGAAACGAAGAGACAACTAAAGTTGATAATTGCAGGGGTTCTAACAAGCGGATGCCATTGCTTCCTGAAGGCAGTGTAAGTCTACTTCGTACCTGAGATCGTAGATCATTGATATGCATATCTTCAGCATAAGCTATCAAAAATTGAAAGAAGCTATAGAATTTGGTGATGATACTATCGTTACTTGCGTTATGCCTTTTTTTCCTTTTTTTTTAACCGATTACTCGTTTAGAAGTGAACTATTGTGGGTATAAAACCTCTTTGTAATTTTGGGTAAATATGAGTCTAGAAGGGCTTTCCTATGAATGTGATCGATTGGCCTACAATGTCCCTTTGTAACGATTTATTCCTCCAGCTCCAGGCAAAGGGTTTGAAACATCTGCCGCCTAAGGCGTCTATAGCACCCAAGAGCCGATATATGCACTAAGCTGTAACTAATCTAATAGAAAACAATAGAAACACAATCTTTTTTTCTACTAAGTGTCGCAGTCCACCCCTCCTCAACCGCCCCCCGCCCCCCGGCAGACTTCCACAAATGCTAGGCTTGTGAAAGCGCCCTTTGTTTCGAGCATCCACCAGCAAGATTTTGACTGGATATCAACGCTCTGTTGGTAGCTGAGGGAAGCTAGACCCTCATGGCGAAATACTTGAAGAGGGTACGTAGTACTAAAGGCTAGAATATATAAGAATTGGTGGCATGATATAAGCATTGTCGAGGCCCCTCCCAGGCCCTATCGTAGATGAAGTCGGTGTATTTCTTTCTCTTCTTTGATATTACTAATATTCTCTAATTTTCATTTTCCTTATTTGTGCTGTGTATTCTGTGAATATATCAAAGAAAGCACCAACGGCGCAGTTAAGTTGCTTTTGTCGCAGCTCTTTTTCCTTTATTTAGCATTATCTTCTTCTTTGTGTCCTTTACTTTCGTTAATTACTTTACTTGCTTTATTTCATAGTTCCTTAAGCCTGCTGCCTCCCAAATCTCTAGGCCTGTAGGATCTTTGTGTTAGTCTGCTATATCTTGAACCCCAAAAATATACCATCTAGTCATCAACAAACTGGCGGTCTTCGTTTGCTTGGACAATCAGACAAAAAGTCGAGATACAAATGGTCTTTTAGTACCTTCGTTGGATGAGTCTATCTAATATTTAAAAGGAGTCACAACGAATGGAAAGCTTTTCTGTCACAATTCTCTATCCTTAATCAGCACTCTACATCACATCTCTCCAGTTCATAACAGCTCTTACTCAATATCGTGTTGTCCTCAGGCTATCTACACAAGCATAACACTGTCGTTTCGGTTCTATTCACATTTTCTTTGGCATTCTATCAGAAAAGCTCTCTCTGGCTGGTCCGGAATCTTACTCAATTTGCATTCACTGGTAAGTGACTCTTCCAAAATCTCATTGATGCAGCCACGCCGTACTGACCGTCTTCATCAAGCCTTAATATAAATACCCTAACATCGCCCCAACAAGACACGATTGAATTTCAGTCCACCACCTTCTTTTTCATTTGCCTTCGGTTTCTTTCGTGTTGTCGGCAATATGTTTAACCTTTCGGAAAATACTTCGCTTCGTGGCTCCGGCCACCTCGTCCTCAACGCCCTGCGTGCTTGCACCGTTATTGCGTTGCTCATCATCTCTGCCTCCTGCTGGGTCATGGTGGTGATGACTGGAAAAAATGGGTCATTTTTCTTCTTCGACGCGCTATCACAGATATTCGCATCGGGCATCGCAATTTTCTTGATGGTTTCCGAAGTCGGCCTCTTTCGCGAGTTCTTCGAACGAAATTGGCCTGCGTTCTCTCCCCGCCGAGGCTTGACTTGGCTCGGTTCGGCCTTGATCGTCCTTTCGTGTCATGTTTTGGGCGAACTCAATCGGGCCCAATTGTCACAGGGAGCCATCGGCATGGCTTTGTGGCGCCTCATCTTGGCTTCAGGAATTCTGGGCCTCATCTTTGGCTTCCTAAACATAGCCTGTAGTGTTGTATTCCGTGACTCCGAGCACCACATCAATGCGCGTAGCATACGCTCCGATGGCTCGCTCGCTGGAGACAACAGCTTATACTCAGCGTCGTACGCATCGTCCGCACATTCCGTTGATCATGTCCAACACGAAAAGTTATCTGCTGCTAAGCGGTGGACACAGAAGCTTTCACCCTTCAACCACGCTGGGCGGCCCAAGATCAGCCCTCCAATGCCCATGACTCAACCCACGTACTATCCGTCGGGTATTGAGGCTCATATGGCGGATTCTGTATACGAGGATGATCGAAGAAGCCCGATAGCACCGGATCTCCTGCGGCCCCAGACAGCATTGCACCCTATGAACACTACAAACCCCGAAGTTTCTCGCCATTACAGTGAAATTTCTGACATGACTCGCTTTTAACTGAGCTAGTCTGTTGTTAAAATCTCGTTTAGCTATCAGCCTCGTTATTTGGTGTAATGAAAAAGGAAGACGCCGTCCATCTACATCTGATTTTCCTACATTTCTTTGATCGTTTTGATGTTTCTTTCAACATTTCTTTTGTTATACACGTTGCGTCGTACACACCTGGCATACCCTTTTTTTTCCCTTATAGTCACTAAGATAGTAAATCAATCAATTAATATTATTACTGCAGCTCACAGCTCATTCGTTTTCTGTGTTTTTCAGTTCTCAATAGGGAGTCTATATATATTTAATACGTACTAGTAGGTTGCTCATGGTGTGCATGCAACTAACACTTGCTACGTCCGCAGTTAAGAAGCCTGCAAGATAAGTTTAATTGCTTTATTTAATTAATGAATTAATTAAATTTAGTCCGTTTTTTCATGCATGTTTTTTTAGTTGCTTGGTGAAAATACCAAAGTTAGGGTCTGCATTTATGTTACACATAATAGCCGAAGGGAACAACATCGCGCCGCCACACAGTCACGTGCGCGCCACATAACGCCATGATATAGGATATTTAAGGCTAACATAGCTAGCGAATAGCTTTCAATTTAGGGTGCTGTTCCGCGCGACGTCTGGAAATATTCTCGCCTCCTCTAATGTACTAACAAAGTTATACCTTCAAATATCGCCTACGGCGTAGTTTCTATTTGCTTTTCTGCTATTCAGACTTTCTTTTCACGTTAGCATCATAGAGCATTTACGGCCATCGGTTGCCTTGCTCTTCACCATTTTCGAAGTTACTAGAAAGCTTTGCGATCACGAACTTTCTATATATACTCTTCTACCGTGGCATGAATATCATCGAGCAAAACGAACCCCCCCTCCCAGAACTTTCAATACATTTCGACGACAACACAGTTTTCCGCAAGCTGACACCACTATTTCAACTGGTACCTGGTTTGTCGGAAACCTCATTCACCATCATCACAATCATTGCTGCGATAATCTATGCAGTAGTAATTGATTGCGTGCACGCTGACAAATACTATAGCCACGGCGATACTTTGTGCGTACTCGTATCCTCCATTTTCTTTCCACGCAGCCAACCCGTCGGTTATATCGACATACGCGATCGGATCGAAGACTTGTGTGCATAGTCTATACACACACATAGGACGTTCGATTATGCTAGGGAATTGCTAATCCCTACATCGCGCGACACATAGGGTCTAACTTGAAAGTGGCCTGAAAGTTGGGTACAGTTGTAGGAGCTAGAGAAGACCTATTGATTTTCACTTGGGCTGGATATCGCTTTGTTGCACGC
Source organism: Endoconidiophora laricicola (assembly GCA_001640655.1). Taxonomy (NCBI): domain Eukaryota; kingdom Fungi; phylum Ascomycota; class Sordariomycetes; order Microascales; family Ceratocystidaceae; genus Endoconidiophora; species Endoconidiophora laricicola. Next base: position 47,475 of record LXGT01000094.1, on the reverse strand, counting down.
ACGGCTGACACCGGCACTTTCTTCACTCTAGCCTTGCTGCCTGCCATCTTTTTTTTTTTTTTTTTAGACATCTTGAGGAGTTTGGTCTTGGACTTCAGTCTAAACCGCCATTTATCTATTTTTTTTCGAGTTGTTTTATTGTTAGTTTGGTCTCGTTTGATTGTCCAGTTTTTTCTTGTTTTTGTTTTATTGTCGTGGAGGAGCTTAGAACCAAAAGAAACCAAGGCCAGCCACGCCAACACAAAGCCATTTTGCCGTTGTGAAAGATATCTCAAGTCATCCTCATCGATACCTATCGCTGGTTGTTGACACAACTGTGTTTTTGTCATTGACAAGAAGAACGAAGAAAAAGAGTCATTTGAGCAACGAAAGAAAACGAAGCATCTCATTATCTTGAGTATAGAGTCTCAAGGTACTAAATCCATTAGTTGTAAAACGGTAGCTGGAGAACAGCACCCGGCAAACGTGTATCTCGAGGCCTTGTGTTTTTTCCTTTTTCATTTCATAGTTTCATACTACGAGAAACCGAGTCAAAACTGTTTTTTCTAACTACGGGCACCAGGAATCTACCCTACAGCTTGTAGTTCTCCGCTCATTCGACCAAAGACCGACTGTCAAGGCCTAGGGATTTTCATAGACAATTTCTTGCTTGTCTTCTTTATATCCTTCACCTGTTTAGAGTGTAGGAGCACTTGATTTTTGCTCATTACACTGCCCTATCACCTATCTGTTGGTTCTTGTAGACTGTCCGCGTCGATACGCATTATTTTCAAACGACCGCTAGTTTGGAGATTGAGCCTTGTTGAATATCAAGGTAGGTTTTGATTATATAAGTGAGGGAACTTGTTTCCTTGTAGAGCATCTGGACTATATCCGTTGCCTTGTGGCTGGATCCACAACCTATCAAATCTCAAAGGTGACCTAGATTGGAATTAAGAAGATCTTCTTCAACCTCTTGGGTTATCGTACGTATCCTTCTCAGGATATCAATCACCTCTGCCTCTAGTGAAAAAAAAAAAAAACATAGCTTGTCGTTAGCTACAAAATGGCCGACTACGAAAGCAGCGCTGGTGCTGAAGTTGCCGAAGACTTCCGAAGTGCTCTGGAAGACATGACGACCGTTTTACGCGTCGAGATCATGAACCTTTGCCAGATTGCTCGCGAAAACACAGAGTTTGCAGTTGACATCGCACACACTCTACAATCTTATATCCTCAAGGTATGACTAGGATCCTTTGAAACCCGCGTACCATCCTTCAAGACTCACAGACATCATGCTAACAACTCAACTCTTTTTAGGCCGCACCACACCGTAAGCTACCCGCGTTGTACGTTCTCGATGCTATCGTAAAGAACGTTGGCACACCGTACACCCTCTATCTAGAGCCTAAACTATACCGAATGTTCATGGAGTCATATGCCACTGTGGATAGTAACGTGCGCCGTAAGATGGAGGAGATGCTAAGAACATGGAAGCAACCGGTGCCCGGCTCCATCGATACCAGGCCTGTCTTTCCGCTGGACGTTGTCCAGCCAATCGAGGATGCTTTAATGAAGGCTTCTGCTTCTGCTGCTCAGGTGCAACAGAAGAACATGGCTACACACATGGCGATGAATCGTCCTCGGCAACAGCTGAACATACACAAAACGCCTTCACCATATCAGGGCATTAACTCACCATTTGGTGCTCCGCCTGTTGGCTATGGCCAACCCATGGTGCAGCAGACGGTATTAAAACACTTAAATATATCTATCTTATCTGTAGAGGACATGCTAACATAAGATAACAGGCTACTCCTCCTCCTATTCAGCAACACCAGCCACCAACAGCGCCTGCAGCGCATCGTCTGGCACAGATTGCGCAGCAAGAGACGCTTGACTTTGAAAGATTAAAGATTGACGTTTCTAATCTAATCCAGACACTCCAGATTGCGGCGTCCCGAGACCCCAACGACGCCGCTAATCATGCGAAGTTGCGAGCCGTCACAGACTTGCACGGATGCTTTTCCAAGGGCGAAGTTCTGAAAGGCGAACAATTGGCCCAGGCTAAGCGGCAAGTTGATGATCTTGCTGCAGCTGCCCGGATGACACTTTCGGCACAACATGCGGCCACACCTCTTCCCGTTACGCTAGTCGCCCCTCCAGCTTCCCCCAAGGTCTCACTTGATTCGATTCTAGGACCTGGCGCACTGGCTGCCCTGATGGCTAATAGACAAAGTGCGACACCTACATCTTCGGTCCCTATTCGAGCACCACCAACTCAACCTGCCGCTATGCGTAACGCTGCGGCCACGGTTGCAGCTGCTAAGGGAATTCCCCAAGCTGCTCCTGTCGTGCCCGTTATGACTCGACCAACACCGACACCTCCCGCCATGGCCCCTTCGATTGCGTCGGCTCCTGCAGCTGCACCAGTAGCACCCGCGATTCCCGGAAATGTGAATGCGCTGCTTTCACAATTACGCAGTCGAGGCCTGCTGGGCGGAGTACCTCAAGTACCTACTCCAACGCCGCCTAACTTACCGTTTACACTGCCGATCCCTCCGCAGACACCAAAACCTCAGCCGCCTCAACCTCAGCCTATACTCCCTATGGCGCCTTCGAACCCTGGACTTCCGGCCATCATCGCCAACGCATTGGCAGCACAGCGTCAGAAGCAGCAATGGAAGACGCCAAAGGATGAAATGAAGAGCATTCAGCTTTCCACTGCTTCTCTCAAACAAGAGTAGGTCCAAATATAATCTCACCCCTCTCCACCTCGATCATTCTTTCTAACGCACCATAAAAGCAACACTCGGTTAATTTTCACAATGCTCGAGGGCATTGGGAAGCCATGCTCCCAATGTGGCCGTCGGTTCAAGAACGATGAAGCTGGAAAGAAGCAACGTGTAAATCACATGGACTGGCATTTCAAGGTGCATCAACGTAGCGCCAAAGCCGAAAAACGCGGCCAACACCGTAGCTGGTATCTCGATGATAAGGTATGTCTGCCTTATCGGCTGTTTCGTCTAGTTGTCCTTCAAGAATACAGAAACACCACATAGTAGATCACATTTCTCTAACATATCTTAATCTTATAGGCTTGGGTTATATCTCAAGAAGTTATCGATGTTGACACACCTGAAGCGCCTGCAGCCAACGCCGCAGCACCCAAGCAACTGCAAGCACAGTATATCCCTGTCCCCGACCCAACGGAAGGTATCAACATGGCATGCTCGATCTGCGCGGACAAATTCGTCAATAAATGGTTGGATTCCGCACAGGAATGGGTGTGGCTGGACACGCTACGCATCGGCAACAAGGCGTATCATGCGAGTTGTTATAACGAGGCGTTTCTGTCGCGCAATACGCCAGAGCCAGTGCTGGGCAAGCGGAAAGCAGAGGAGTCGATGCAGTTACAGACAGAGGGAAAAAAGTGGCGTACGGAGGTGGTGTGAGAAATAGAGTAAGCCTGTGCGAAAGCAAAGAGAATTAGGTGTTACCCAGGATGTCGGCTTGTTTAACTCTGGAAAGTACGTGGATGGAGTTTTGCAAGTGAGCGTATTTTCGCCTCTTCAAATTTATTCGCTCTCCCTGGCATGTATTACCGAGCTTGGATATGATTCTATGATAAACAAATCCTTTATATTTTTTTCTTTTAGTAATATTTCATCTCCTTTCTAATCAAACGTGTGTTTTATGCTTGGTATCAACCATTTGATATGATTCTAGACAGTTCATGACACCTTATATATGATAGCTGCTAGTTCCTCTACATACGGAACGTTAGAACATCCGGATGACAGTACTGATCTCGAAACCCCAGCCGTAGACAGCTCGGCAAAGGACAAATAAAGCTTATTAACAATGAAACGACCATAGCTCGTAGAATGCACTGGATCCTATCCACTATCCCTTATTTAAACAACAAAACGCCTGATCTGTGCTACGATGTGTGACCACATGGGCAAATCTGGTGTTATATGTATGTATTTTGCTCTAGATTGGTTCGCCTTTTCTAATTGTTTTTCTACATAACTATCACTGGTGGTGTAGCTTCTTAAATACTACTAACGTATATCGTTAATCTTCAATTCCTAGTCTCCCCTTCAGACCTCTCATGCAAGCCTTCCATGTATCTGTTTCTGCGTCCTGGGCCCAGAAGCCAACTTTTATAATGCCCTCCAGATCCTCGACCATGTGTTCCTGACTTGTTGTTCCATCTAACGGGCAGAAATTGTGCATTCCTAGCAACAATGAATAGAGGGCGACCTGTGGAGTGACGCCTGTTTCCTGGGCTACGCGCTGGACGGCCTGCGAACGGAGGAGAGCTGGATTCGCTGTCAGCGTCCAGAAGCACTGGAAGATGATGTTGTGAGTGTGACAGAAATGGTACAGGTCTGGAGTGTAAAAATTCTCGCGCAAGCGGTTCTGCACTATGCTTGGCTTGATAGCGACATTCTCGTGCAGGATTAGTAGTTCGTCTAGGGATATATTGGAAATCCCAAGTGTGCGGATTTTGTGTGGCACATATGTCTCCAGAATAGACCAGGCTTCCAGGGTTTCTTCCATAGTGCGTAGCGGGGAGTGTAAAAGGAAAGAGTCGATATATGGAGGAGACGATGGGATGGATGGCAAGGCTAGGTTTTCTAGAGAGGATGCGACGGACGTGTTGATTTGGTCACTTAATGACTGATTGATGTCATATGGTATATTATCGTGATCCTGGCCGTCTAGAGACGTGAACTTCGTTTGGATCTAGGCCATGTTAGGTGATATATCATAGCAATATAAATATGACGTTACATACAAACAGGTCTTTTCGAGTCACGATGCCCTCTTCGATGGCCCGACGGATGCCGTTGCCGGTCAGCTTCTCATTGTAATGCCGCGGCTGGGCAGCCGTATCAATACCGCGAAATCCATTCTTCACAGCCTGGTAGACCAGATCTTCCGAGCGCTCCTTTTTCCAGGCGGTTCCGTAGATTAGACGTGGAACTTGGGTGCCGGGGCAGCCACCGATCCCCGCAATCGGTAGCGGAGTGGCTATGTATGGCAGGGATTGGGTGGCAGTCGGCATTGTATGCTTGAAACCTTTGCTGCTAGGATTGTTGTAGCGGTGGTTTCTTGAAGTGGATGGTAGAATGGAGCGAGCTTTTATAGAGGTTCTCACGCGATTCATAAGTGAAGAGAGCGTGTCTTATGGTGCGGAGTATCGAGACAGAGATGAAAATGCAAACAAAGGTTGATTTGAAGTCTTGAATTGATGGTTAAATTAGGCGCATCTTAGCCTAAAGAAACAATTTCTTCTTATTAGCTGCCATATCGATTAGGGATGTACAGCCGGCAATGGAATTTGGCGTTTCCATATAATGTTTGTTGTATTTTAGCCCCAGATAGTCTTCCTTTTCCGCCCGGTCCCGCAATGAGCCGCCAACCGCCGCCTGAGTCTAACTAATCTTGTTTCATCGCTCTGTTGGCTTGTAGCAACGAGGTTATTACTTTCATGGGTTATCTTCATGTATCATTGTGCATCGGTAGTATTAGCGGACTGATAAATATTCTTAGTCGAGCGATATATCTTGCGCCGATTATATTGACGCGTAGTATGTCAATAAAGTGACAGGGAGATACAATTATGGCGGTTCATGCCGTCAATGTGGTGTCGTCGTGTATCTAGATCTATGACGTAATACTCACGATATATTGGCATCACTTAATCCTTACTATCTTTGGAGAGACACAACTTTCTTCAATCAAAATTCCCAACAACATTTGAATATATTAGTATTTATTTCGAGACTCCCTATTACTTTGCGCGGACTAAATCATTCATCGCCTCAAAACTTAGGTTGTGAGAACAATCACGTACTTCCGATGTTCAGTTGTATTGTACTAGTAGTTACCTCAAAGGGTAGGTATCCCATAAATTTCACCACAAGGCTGATATTTATATGACCAAAATATCTTGTCAATGTTTTCTTTTCATCACTTTTCAAATCATTACTGCCGGTTTATTATGCTTGCTTGCTTTTCAGTGCCCTCTGCTCAATCATTTCTACAGGCGACATCATAGCATCGCCTTCAACATACAGTACGACCATATACTTTCTATTTGATCTCATGAATATAATTCTGGTTTTGATTTTGTTATCATAACGACAACTAGCTGGCGATCATCATGGTAAGCCCTTCATTTCCCACTATATCTATAAGTGATGTGTAGCTTACTCTCGTTGTTCTGTATATAGGAAGTCATGGCGCGGTCTTCCGAACTGGCTAAATCGCCCATTATCTCCGACACCCACCTTACACACAGGCCTAAGCATTTCCACCTCTCGATCGCCGATGTGCTACCCCCAGAGCTTGTGTTCTACATTGCCGATTTTCTCGATGTGCCCAGCATCAATGGCCTGATGCGAACTAGCTCCTGTTTTTACAACATGCTGAGAACATACATCTTCCGTCGAGATACCGAGTTCAGAAACGATGCTATCATCTACTCCGTCCTCAAAATGACCAAGAACAGAGGCTTGTCTTAGAAAACGATACTCAAAAGTTTGATGTATGGCGGGAATATCAACACGCTGCATTCCGTCATTGGCGAGAAGTCTGGCGTAGCAACTCTGCAACCGCTTCACTTAGCAGTCATGCTTCGCAGTCATATCGGCGACATCTTCCGGCTTCTTAGCTGTGGTGCTGATGTCACTGTGTCTATGGTAGATGTTTCTGGCCTTTCGTCATTCCTACCAGAGCACTCCATCTATTCTAACAGTCTCGCACTACAAAGGTTCAACTGCGCTGCCAAGGTTCCGCTATCTGCGATTGTGCTAGCCACCATGGCTGAACAACATGATGTAGCCGGGCTTCACTTGCTACGATGCTTTCTCCGGCATGGGATGTCGCGGTATATCAAGTTTCCTCGCAATGAAGAAGCTTCCATTCTCCACCTCGCAGCGCAACTTGGACTCGTAGATATCGTGAAGATGTTGGTGCAAGAGTTTAATTTTGATATCGATGAGCGTGATACAGCTGGAAAAACACCGCTCCATTGGGCAGTATATCGGTCATCATTCCTCAAAACTCGCCAAACCATCAAATTACTGTTAAGTTTTGGTGCAAACGCTCACATTGTTGACAACTCAGGCTGGACTGCTTTGCATACAGTTGCGACTTGGGGCAATGTTGATGAGTTCAGCATACAGGTTCTTGAAATGCTGCTAAGAGCAGGATCCAATCCGAACCTTCATACGCTAATAGAGAATGGCTGTGTTGGGCTGATGATCCAGGCCGCTTGTACCAACGCTGAAGCAAGGGTGCTACGTGTTGAAGCTATCAACCGGCTATTAGACTATGGCGGCCGTTGCCCCCACGACCAAATAATACTTCTCTTTGAGTCAGAATGTGAAGCCTCTGCTAGGCTTGAATATCCGGATAGGACACATCTTGACAAGTTTAACAAGCTTATTGTGAGACTGATGTGGCCCCAAATGAGGCCATCAGAAGATGAGCTCATGGACTACCTATCATCCAACCGATTTCCTGGAAACCCAACGGTATGGTACACAATGGCGCAGATAAGCCCGGAAGGTCTTTGCGACATTCTCTGGGAGGTACGGGAAAAGGCCTGGAGGTTGCTACCCGAAGAGAAACGAGAGCAGGTGTGGCCAGTGATGCAGCCTCCAAAGTCAACAATACAATCGAGCTTTACGAAGGACATATTCTGCTTGTTAAGCTTGCTTCATCGCACACTCAATGGTGGAAGCATCCGTGATGCATTCTCGGATTTGATTCGATCGGCGACCATGTTTGCTACACGAAGATACGCCCTCAACCAACTAATGGTTCGTTTTCAGGCGTGGGGCTTTAACTTTGCCCGTCCAGCAAGCGATGGTAGTGGTAACACTCTTCTTCACGATATGGCACTCTGCCGCTCGTATTGTCGATCGACCAAGGAAAAGGAAGCAGTGATGCCTTGGTGGGTAAAGTGCGTCCAATTCCTACGTGAGTATGGCGTCGACCCGCGAGCTTGCAATGCCGCTAGGTACACGGCACAAAACATTGTCATAAAACAAGCAAGATGCCACTTTGACACGGTTGAGTATCAGGTGTTGAGTCCGTCACGCGAAGTCAATGTAAAGGCAATTTACTTGACATACTTGCGAAAAAAGCAAGAGTCAATGTTGGAAAATGGGTGGCAGTTTAAAGAACAACGGCAAGAAAGACTAAAAGCGCGGTCACTGCGGAGGTTACAAGGCAGAAAAGCACGATAGTTAGCGCACATAGTATCATTAGTGGCGATGCCGTGTGTTTCTATTCGTACATATGCGGAAGTTCGATACGTGGCAGCTTATGAACGGAAGGCGTCAGAGGGTTCACAAGCATCCGGCAGATACCCAAGCATCTACTACGACCGTGCGATACTTTTACACCATCGCCAATTATCTTACACCTAGTATATCTCTTTGCTCAGCGTTCTCTTAGGCAACTCTAGCCTTCTACTAAAGAGTTACAATTTCTATTAGTTTCTACCAACGGAAACCGGTGACTGTGCGCAAACCACAGGCAGAGCTTTGCCGGTGTTTATCAGCAACGAAACTACTAGTAATGAACCGGCTTGTTTGATCAGCACGACGCTTCTCTGACTTGAGACAGTCTCCTAAGGTTTCTGTTGTTAACTTTCAGCAGGCGATGGATGAACAAGTGTACTTGGCTTGCTACACCACTATGCCCACTCTCTGCTGAAAAGTCAAAGTATATACATTATCACTCACTACCTATACTACCTAAGTATCTATATTCATAGCTTTAACTTATAATTTTTTGTTTACGCTCTCCATGCAATCCTTCCCTTGAGTGTTGATTCCTTTCCACGAAGTATGGCAAACCCCAGGGCTCGGAGGAAATATCCTGCCAGATTCCCGTGATGCAGATAACTAGATAGACGGTGTCGATAGTCAACAGACCGACTGCAAGCCACCAAACCTGACGCCAGATTTTCAAGGGCCAAATAAGCCGATAGGATTGCTTCTAGGTTTCTAACCGGAACTTGGTCCGTTAGCTAGATAGAATTCTGGCCTTATTGTTTAGTGGTAGGGCTCCTGAGCTAGGCCTCTACAGGCAGTTTGTGAAGATGCTGAATCTGATGATGGGGGTGGACTGCATGTGACACCTGTATCTTGGTGTTATTATATCTTTAAAAGTAGCCTTAAGCAGTAAAATTTATGAAAGAATGAGGGGAAAGAAAATAAAAAGAAGACACAGGCTCCGTTAGGGAACTCTGCGGTGTCTATTTCAGCGGCGATTCCCAAGGAACTCGGTCATCGACATCAATAGAAAAAAAAGGATACTGAGGGGGGTGGGGGGTAAATGTGTACATACAAGTAGGTATATGTTCCGTATTACATAGTACACCATAATCTTATGTACACACCCTTCCCTTAGTATGACTGCGATGCCGCGAGAATATCAGTTTAGTGGGAGAAAAGAAGAGGAGAACATGCAACATCACGAAAACAAATAGGTAAATAACAAAAGAAAACAAAAAATCAACACAAGAAAAAAAAGCCATTAAAGCCCATCACAGCCGAACCGCGAAATAAGACATTGGAAAACAACACCGAAATGGGATCGAGCAGCGGCGCACAAATCAGCGAGTTATGGATATCACGAGAACCACAAGTTAGTCATGACTGGTTCCAGAAACAACTAGCCAGCTACTAGTGTTTACAGTTTTCTTTTTTATTGTCTTTAGCGAGGTCTTATATATACACCCTATGACTACCAGAATACACCCAGCGAGAGAGATCTGATATAAGTCGGGTAGCGAGGTTTATTTGCCTGGGGAGGGAGGGGTGGATAGACGAAGGAAGACGATGGATAGATGAGCAAAGATGACTGGAAAGCAAGGAACTCTCCCGGGGGGGGGGGGGCACGGCGGGGGAATACTTGGAGATATTTCAGAGGAGAAGAGGAGAGGAGATAGCCCAGATTATAAAATGTTGGTCGAAAGGAAGGCGAAGTGCAGTCAGAGAGTGTCTGTGAGGCGCTTAGCGAGAACGATTCCAGAGAGTAAGAGAATTCAGGACAAAAGGGGCCTTATTGAACCGGTTTTACAGATATCCTCTGCGTTAAGTTTGTGATTTGGTTGTCTCTATTTTATCACTAGTTATTTATCTGGTGTGCTGAACCGTCGAGACACAGTTACTAGACGAGCAAATTTCAGGCATCCAGAATAAGGAATCAGAAGAAAGATGAACCGATCGCTCGACGATAGGCAGCTTCTAGCTACAAGTTACAGTGTTCGTCTAACTGTCTATTTGTCTAACTGGCAGGATGACTTGCTAGCATCTTGTTGCTCGTTTCTACGAGTCCCAAGTTATTAGTCGAGACGCCCAAAATTAGAACGGCTGCCAGACGATTATTATACTTCCACGGTTAATACAATAGACAGAGAAATAATAATGATAAGCATGTGAAAAAAGCCACAGCAGTTATCTTATGTTATTATGGTGTTCTTTTTTCATGACGTCTGGTTTTGGGGCATAAGAGGACGATAGAAAGGGAATTAGAAGTCTCCGAGTAGCCAACTAATAAATATAGTGGATAGCACAAAACTGTGGTAGTCTTTCTACTAGTTCATTTATATTTAGAGATAGAAAGAGAAAGAGAGAAAGAGGAAAAGATATATGCTATGCCTTCCTCGGGGCAGAACAATATCTCTCGATACTTAGTCCAGGCACATCTCAAGGCGTGCGGATAATGGACACAACAGGGAAGAACAAGAACGGTTCCGAAGGATCTTCAGGTCGCTGTACGGTCATGATGAAGCCATCACATCACATAGTGTCAAGGCTATATATAAGCAAGACCTGTTATCAGGCTCATTGAGCTTTCGTAACGGGCTGGGCGATCCGACAACCCCTCCTCTTTCTCTGCAACTAACTAGCCTAGATGCTTCGAATATTTGTTAAAGAAAAGAGAGTTTCATTGGCAAACAACAAGCCATAAGCAGACGTATCTACTTGTCAATAGTCTACTACTAGTGACAGTGATAGACATTTGAAGTCACCCTTCCCTGCTAAATACCATCTTGTCTGCACAACTAGAGTCGCAACTGCTACCTCTGCACATATATGGGCACTCCTTGTGGATTGAAAGTCAGTTTCTATATCTGAGGCGCATATGATTAACAAGCGTCTTCATTTTCTATCTAGCGGCATGTACTGTATTTGCACTAATGACTGAAAGGGAGGGCTACAGCACGACATCATATATAGTGTAAGCTTGTCTGACTTGTGATATTGTAGAAGAGAACAGCAGATCATAGGCTAGCTATTCGGAGACAAGTGCCGCCCTTTCTCTTGGTTTGCTTCTAGTATGTCACAATATCATTCCCAAACGGAGAAGAGGGGGGCGTGTTTTCTGGGAAGTATGTTATTGTTTGCCGGACAGTTTAAGATATCCAAGCATCAATGCTCTCTTTGTCTATCCTTCCTTTTTTTTTTTCATGTTCTCGGTTCCTTGACAGAGATAAGTTACATTATCTTCTCTATTCTCTCTAGGGAAACCAAATCCAATCCAGAGATTAACAGTTTATGGTATTTTATTTGACTTCCTGGCAATCAGTGAATCGTCAGTATACCTACCCTTCTTGGAAGCTCTAAGCTTCGGATTCCAGCAGAGTCAGTACCAAGTAGCTATAACTAGCACTAACCACTGGCATGCCATTGTGAACTGCATAACGCCCATGTTCTATCAGTCTTCCATTTCATATCTGCCTCTCCTGTCTTTTGTTTTATAAAAAATTTTTACTTGTGGCTGCCGGGATGGTTTCAGTATGTTATGTATTGGCTTGGGAAACACAACTTGTTCATTTGTTTTCTTCTTACTTTGAGGTAGCTATAAGAGACTAGACTAAGGGGAACAGGAAACCCTCTGGTTGAGCCATTCCAGTGTTGGACTTGAGTAGACGGAATGGATTTAAAAAAAAAAATATTGTATATTGATCATATCCTTTGTCTTAGGCATCAAGGAACTACTAGTTCCACATCTATACGAGCATCTACTAAGACAGACAAGCTATCTGATCCTCCTTGACTCGTTTCTGCTGTTCCGGTGAACTTTTTGTTCCTTGGTGGTATGCATACTGCTATAATACTAACAGCAGGCTAGTCCCAGAAGCTCATCACTAAGCCTGGGTTTCGTATTGCCTTGTCAACTTATCGCTGGCACTTACCAAGATATGCCGTCACTATATATGCATATAACCTACAACACATAGTGTCTGTCCCAACATATGCAGATATATATTATGTTCATCTGCAGATGACATAAAGTCTGTACACAGAATGGTTCGGGTCGGCTTCTGAGTAGAAAGAATCTCGATCACGACTGTAGAGTTCAGCTCATCCGGAAGGAGCTTTCTTTAGACCAGGCTAATACCCAGATCGTTTATAAACTAGCACTACCATTTCTAATGCAAGATGATGTTAAGAAGGCAAAGGAGGAAATGGAGAGGGAAATAAAGAGAATAGAAGAGAGGGAGGAAGGGTCTAAGCTAGTTGAAAAAGATGTAAATCCGTTATTACCCCCCTCCCCCGGCGGTAAGTTCGGTACACGTAGATTGAAAAGGTACTACTTGATAACATGTAAGTACACACATAAACACACACACACAAAACACCCATACATCACAACATTTTACTCCTATGAGCACAGTCCAGATCATCAGACGCATGTATACCGACAGCTCCAAGCTCAGCAATGGAAAGGTCGCGGCGGCATTTGCGCTGTGCCACCCAAAAGAAAGCTGGGACGACAGCCAAAGACTGCCTTATAAGTTTGAAGTGCAAGGCGTAGACACAGGAGCGATTGACTTGGAAGTTGATTATATAACGCTATGAGAAAGAACTCGGCACTCAACAAGCACTGGTACGCAGATTGACCAACCCATGGGCCTAACGAGGCACCTCTAAATCCTCGATTAACCGGATCCTGTCAACAATTCATAGATGGTAGGAAGAAACAACATGGAACTCCCGAAAATGGCCTTTTGGGGTCCCTGTGGTACACATTCTATGGGCACCAGCACATTTAGGCATAGACCACAATGAGGAGGCCGACAAACTNCACGAAGATCAGATTAAGTCTTCGTCATGGGCCAAGACTTTAGATCAACCTCAAAGCTTCCGTGACTGGTGGCAATGACAAAATCGACAACGCCCTGTGCTAAACAGCACCCTAGGGTAGAACATTATTTTTCGGAGCAGTCAAGAGGAAGTGGAAGTGCTCAGTGAAAGCTATCAAAATTGAGGGAGGAGATATCTGTAACTTTGAGGTAGAGGTTTCTAAACTTGCTTACTACTGTTCTGGGAATCCAGACTGGCCGCTGGACACTAGTCATGCTGCTTCTTTAAGTATGCAAAGGTCACACTACTGGCCTCCTGTTCCCAGGGTTCTGTCCACTGAGCCAGGCGGTGCGCCTCTTGACATATTTCTACTATGGAACCAGAACTGCCTAGTACGTACAGACCTTGAGCCGCGCAAAGGCAGAATAAATAAACAGTCCATCATATTCATCACGACATTTTAGGAAAATGGCTTCTGCTTCGAATGTTCCCTACGGCTCCCTACGCTGCGCGTTTAACTTACCTTACCATCGAAGAGGCAGTCAAAGCTGTAAAAGCACATACCTGCGCCAACGGCTACTTTACTTAGTACTAGTCAATAGACTGACTGACTCCCTCCTTCACTCCGAAAGAAAGCATCCTGAGATGCCTTTGAGTATACAGTAAGGCTCGAGAGCCTCAGGCTACTGCATAGGAAACTATTACACAGATGAAGAACATCAAAGAGGGTCGATGTGAAGAGATAGCCTTCCAGAGAAAAATGATTTGCTGACAAGATTAAAGACGTGACTTAAAATGCGGTATGTCCTCTGTCTATCATTTCACAGCTTCTAACAAAGGATTCAAGTTTTCAATACATGATTGATGGTGATATCGGGTTAGCTTTCTTCTATTATCTAGTTACCTCTTATGTATGTTTTCAGGTGCGCACGCCTATAATTACTTACTAACTGGATAAATTCACCTTCCTAGCTAGTAATTAATTCCCTGACAACCGGCCCCACTTTTGGTTGGAAATATATTTGCTCCATTGCAACATTTCCATCTTCCATCTACTCAACTTCTCAAGCACAAAATAAGTCGCTTTCTATCTATCCTCTTTCTAATTTCCATATCTCCAGACAGAGAACCACTAAAAATCATGGATGAGTCAATTGATTCTCCCCCCCAAAGGACAATGCTCGCTCCTAAGGACTCTAAGGTCAGTAGTAATAAACCTTTTTGAGCCTGATGGAAGTATCTGTTAGATTGAGTCCTTTTGTATCTATAGGTAGATAATACAGTGGCACAATTATCAAAGCTATTGGCAGAGCGCGATAATGAACTGAAAGCAGTGCGCTGCGAAAAAGAAGCTGCCGAACAACAACAAGGAGCTGAATATGCCGAAAAGCTCACTAAAGATTACACTTTTATAGCTTTTCTTTACTACTGCTATAGTCTCAAATTCCGAACATTGAAGCCTGAGGAATCAAAAAGCCAATGTACAAAAGGCGGCTTTACTTCAGTTAAAGGCCGCGCATCTCCCCGTCTTCTCAAACCATGGTCTGACTTTCCTAACATTCATGAAGGCAAGTTCAACCAGCTTCATATCTTTATCTGGCAAAAAAGTGTGTTTTGGTTCCTTTGCAGATATTGCAGCAGCCGAGCAGATATCTGACCCAATAGCATGCGAGTCACGTGTTTTTTATTATTTTTTATTTTTTTTTATTTTTCATTTTCAATAACCAAAGTTGAAAACTAATGCTGGAGGGGCTATCAATATCTATCTCAAGTCTGTTAATGAACAATGCCAGCTTGAACTTCATGAAGGGGTTACAAATGTTAGACTTGACGAGAACTCACAACTGTCAACACTGTTGAATTCGAAAAATCAGGCGGCTTCTAAAACCCCGCACTCTACTCCTGCAGGCTTAGTGCCATCTGGCAGGTTAGAATTAGTTGCTGAAGAACCTGCCAGCCAGAGAAGAGCCACTAGTGAGTGATATTTCCAATTGTGGTTCTAGCAAAAAGCGACCCAGATCTCCTTTGACTAATGACCGTCGAAGCAAGTCCTCTTCACTCAATCGACGCTCTGTTGTCGACACTATCGCCGTAGGCCACAGTACTACTTCCACTCAAAAGAATCTTTTCATTGTGGAGTACAAAGCAGCTCACAAGATTTCCCCTGCTGAGTTGCAAGAAGCTCTTTAGTGGAAGTGTTCAAATCCATCCTAATTTTATAGCACTGTGGCAGAAACTAAGGAATGGGAGAAAAATAATCGGATTACTTATATTTCAGCCCACCAGTTTGTTGCTAATGCTGTAAGACAGTTTTTCCACTATATGCTAAGTTCTGGGCTTCTTTACGGATATATCACAAGTGGTCAATGCTTTGTCTTTCCACGTATAGATGAAGACACACCTATTGTCTCCTACTATCTTTACACTTATGATGGACATGTTTTGGGTGTTCTATCACTTGCCAAAAAAACCAGTTGCATATATTCTTACAATTCTGCTTAAGAGAAGTTGGATCTGAAGAAGTTAAAATCATCTTTAGCTCAAGGCTTGATGTCCATTCCCGACCATGAAAGTAGAGATCCATCAGGCAGCACCTCGGCTCTGCAAGGTCTAGCGCCAAGCTCTGGGACACATCTAAATATTCCTGCAGCAGGTAGTTGCGGTAGCGGTAGTGGTGGAGGAAGAGGAGGTAATTTAGTCAGCCGATCTCGTACTGGCCCTCCTCTTACCAACTACTGTATGCAAAAATGTCTCTATGGGCTAGCATATGGCCAGAAGCTTGATGACCACTGTCCTAATTATCTGTTCCACTAGAAGGTGATTACAGATAACACAAGCCAACATCCTTTGAGCCTCTAGGCTTTTAGGTGATATCAAGATCTAGATAGATATAGATATTAGTATTGGCTGTGAAGATATGCTCAAATTTGGTGCTATAGGATGTTTAGTAACGTTTACCATGTTTCTATAAAGCTATACACTTGTTGGCAAAGGTGTTGAGATAGAATATCTGTGGTTGTTTAAAAATGTGATTGGTATCTATTCAAGACCCAGGAGTCTCCAAGGAAATGGGGTTCCTGTTTGTCTTTGGCTTATCGATCTCCAGGCCGGCATTCCCCTGCGATTTAGTCTATCTACATAGGCATTTTCTTTTGCTTGCTTATTCCGGAGAGCCTCGAAGCTATCTAAGACATCAAAACTATATGAAGATCTTAGACCTCTAGTGGCTAAAATCGAGCAGTGTGGTGCTATTCATGGCGATCCTGAGGTTTGATATGTCCTCTACTACTGTCAATCTAATATACCTATAAACCTAAATTTTTACCAAGCCGAGATTGTTGTTGAGGAATGGCCACCATCAAGAATGAGGCCATGGGAAAATGCCAATGCTGGACTAGAATGGGAACCTGAGCGGCCTTATCTAGAGCGATCTCAGGTGTCTGTGATACATTAATATGCTATACTAAATAGTTAAGCCGACCATACATCATGACTTATCTTGTATATCATTATGACTAGGCTTCCAGCTTACTTCTTCTCTTAATAGGATTAAGAAAAAAAACTGCTTAATCTTGATGAGAATCTAATTCAAAGAAGTTGCAAGGGTTATACTGTTTTGTGATACTTACCATGCCTAGCTAGACTATATAATCATGATCAAACAATACAATCTTAATACTTGTCATGCTTAGTCTCATCTCACCATCTATCTTCTACTCCTCTCTCATCGATTTATTGAATCCATACATGGGGTACGCTGTCCTGACAGACATGGCAAGCTTCATTGCGAAAGCAATTCCCACTTGATATTAAATCCACCTGGCTACCAAGCTTTTGAATTCTACCATCGTCCCCGTCACTAGCAAGAACGAATTAAATATCGATAATGATGTCCCAATATCTTTGAGAGTTCCCTAAGGCCCGAAAGATTGCCTACTATTTCGATTAGAGCATACAGAATGCTTTACAAAAACGACAGGACTACTACCACTTTGATTACTCTTATGACTCTTCCGAAAGGACTTAAGACGATACTCCACTAACGGCAGCAGTGATACGATGATGTTTACAGAGTTGCGTCTATAAACAACGGTCCGTTGGCAAAACAGGCTACATCATGTCTAATCTACAGTGACAGGATAGTTTCTGCTCAAGATGGCAGATGATAGGCACGAGAACAGAAATATCACAATAGCGCCTCTTACGCGGCACATTATCACTCTCATTATGCGAATGCGCTGTTCACTATGGCAAAGAACAAGCCACTCGATGATTATCGGCGTGAGAAGACACTCTCCTCTTTCTTTTTGCTTTTATCTCTTGTTTGCATATATCCAAGATGCTAGCAACTCAACAAAGTTCCAATATATCCGACCTAGACGGGCTTAGTGAAGAAAGCCGTTTTTGCCAACTAGCTCTTTTTGTATATACCTCTCTAATCGGCGCCAGTTAATAGTGTACACCGTTACACTAGAGACCTCTTCATCTCATCCCATAGGAGAATCTCTTTTTGCCTCTCCTAGTTGCCAAGTAAAGTATTCCAAAGAGAAAAGGTGTGTGTCTTGAGAAGATCTTGAATATGTGTATATATTTTAACCTATTTAGACACAGAATCGAAACCTAAGACTCAGCAATGTACTATCATCACCTCTCTCTACAGCACATCGATATCGATAGGCGAGGAAAACCGCTAAGAAGGCAATTCTTTTGTATACAAGATAAAACTCTCTCATACACATAGGCATCCACGTAAAACCGTGACTAGTCAGAGCGATTCTTGATGCTTGATCCCCGTATATTATGTACATACAGCATATCACCACCTACCTCCGGCGTCTTCTTAGTAGCGATAGCCTACTAGACGGATAACTAAAGAAGCATTTTTAGAATGGGCGTGGAGAAGGGGTGGGTGTGAGTTGTAACGTGAACTTGAAAACGAATATCATATCTTGTCAGTCTATTATCGTCTTCAAACCCTGTAACATGAGCGAGAGAGCAACAACGATACCCATAGTAGATTGAGTACTTGGCAGTAGATGAATACCATCCCATGTGATACTTACTTTCTCTTCCATTCAAGTAGACTAGAGTAAGCGAAATAGCAAACTAGGTAAAGCCCAATCACCCTCTATCAACCCCCCTTCTGTTTAATTTCATTTCAACGAATAGCCTTGTAAACTCAAAGTGAGGTTACAATATTCGTTTTGTTTTCTTGAGGGATACTGTCTTCCTGTGTCTCTGCTAGGGAGAGAGAATTGGAATTTGATACTGGTTGAGTTTGAGAGTTCGTCCATCTGCATGTCGACATGAGACGAACAAGAAGGAAGAAAAGGAAATAGTCATATACGCATAGACAACAACGTAGTAGTGTTTGTAACTAACTATCAGACCAAACTTACTTTACTTGCAAGTAATGTAGCATTCGTTCCTGCTTCCCGGTTCTTACTCTTTATACAACTCACTAAACTTGTAAGTACCCAAAACAAGCGCAGTCGTAGTTATATGTTTGGGTGTTTGGGGACGGTGGTATTTAGGGGCAGTTCAGAGTTCACATATTAGTTGCATATCTTTCTGACATACCTAGAGCGCTGTAACTAGTGATGTTTAAGGCTGATCTATCTCAGCTACTTTTTACTGCTACTTAGCAGAAGCAAGTCTATCTACTTCGTTTGAGATATACCGTCTCAGGGAACGAGCACCAGGACCGTGCTCAGCAGTTTTAATTTTGAGGTTGCTTGTCTCACTAAGCAAGAAAGACATGGCGCTAGGACTAAGAATCCAACATAACCCTGGTATATAGTAACCCTACCGGGTGTCTAGTTGAAGCAAACCAACAAATATAATGTTCAAGCTTCATAAAAACACCACTTACCTAATGAGAACCTTGCACCGCGTTGAGGCAGGATAATATATATAATCATGATCATAAACCAACGCCTCAAACACAATGGTAGCATTTCAGCTAATGTAGTTAACCTGATCTTCTAACTGATTTAAGAATGATGTGATATCACGCCCCCCTTCTGTTATCCTCGCCCCCTTCCTGTAGAAAGATAGCCTGACAGTTATTGGCTTTGATGTTGCCCCGCCAGGAGCTTCTTCCAGGCTTTTCAATCCCGTGCATGGTGGTAGCTGTAATACTGCCGGTCGTATGGAGGCTTCAGCTGCAACCAGTGTTAACTCTCATAGTAATTCAGCAAATCTTTCTTTATGCTGTTCCTGCCTTGCATAAAGATAGATCTTTCAACGTACAAGCCCCAAACGTGGTTGGCTGTCATTATATAGCAATCGCCAGAATGGAAAGATATTATGTAATGTTATAAGCCGCTTCTAGGCATCTGCAATTTTTCCAAATGCCAAGGCAAGGAGTTAGAACACATAGAAACAACAAAAGATCCGTTGTTGATTCGTTAATGAAATGAAAACATATTTTTAAAGCCTGCCCCGGCAACAAGACATAGCTAAAAGTATGTAGCAGGTCTTAGTACGAAGTGGATATCATGGAACTCGATGATTATGTCCTTTTCTCCTCGCCTGGAACCAGAACGACACCTTTTCTCGCGTAATTGCTGTAGACGAAGCATGGCTAAAATCCAGGATCAACAGGCAAGTGAAAGATATGGGACGAGAAAGAAGCCTGAGGGGTTTGGACAGAACCCAAGTATTGACTTTGTTATAGTATCATTATCTTGGTTCAGAGCTAGATAGAGAAATATAAGTAGACTAGTGAATACGGTGGTCTTTGGTAGCAGGAATAGTACCTTGCTAGAGTTCTACTGGCCTGTAGTCTGCTATAAGCAGTCGATTTAGTGATAATTACTAATGGTGGTAATTCGTTACGTCCATGTGATGTGTAATGTATCTCCGTAGTACTTGTAGCACTGTAGCCTGTGTTTCTATACTGATGATCCGTGGGTTCTAAAATATAGCTGGTTAACTTGATAGAGTAACAAAGTTTGTTTTCTCAAACTCATTCTCTCACTGTTGAGTAACTTGGAGTACGTTCTAATTATCTTACTGCTCTCATTTCTTCTTGCCCAAGTGAAGTTGATGTTGACCACAGGCCTATAAATTGTTGGTTAGTCAAGAATGCACTTAACTTTTCGCTCTATTAGAAATTATTGTTGTCAGATCTGCTGCTCTGCTTCTTTTTTCTTATCTTTTTCTCTCTTTTTTTTTTTTTTTTTTAACATCTAACCCCGACATTAATCCAGATATTGCGGTCCATTGGACGTCTGAACAGCTCAGCACTATATGTACAAACAACAACATACCCAAATGTAAACAAACAGGCTGTACCTAGTTAGCTAGCTGGCTGACCACCAGCCCATCTACTGAAAACAGATACAAGTACCATTCCGTGGTATACATTGAGGTCGCAGTGAGCGTGGCTGGCTTGCCAATAGTTACTAATAGAGATACCAATATTCTCCAAAGAAGGGGGGAGAGGGCGCCCAAAGCCGTTCTTTGGTACTATAACAAGCTACTATATCTTTTTCATGTTTACTTTATTTGGTCTTTTGCACCGGGGGTGCCAGATCAAAAGAACCAAGATAAGGCCCAAGAGAAAAAGACAAAAGCATGGACTGGGAAAGGAAAAAGAGAACGGCTCAGTAGAAAGGGATAGGGCTCATCGCATCCTTGGTTGATAATTGCGAAGTGACGGAAAGAGCCCTGTTAGGTTAGCTGGCAGTACTATATTGTATATGCCTTTTTGTTCGCCGATACTGGAGCTTGGATCAATGTTGTAGCCGCGATGGCGATCAACCGTTGCTAGGATAACCAGTATCAACACTAGAACAAAAAGGTTACTGATAGTAGCCTATACTAGTTGTAAATGGCATTACTCGACATAATTTCAGATATAGAGCACTCTTGATACAAGCGTCTCCCTACTGCAAAGATACTAATGTCAAGTAATGCAATGCTTACTGGCGACTATTTGATGTTGGAAACGGAGGAGGATGAAGAGTATTAGACATGAAGAAAATATACGGCTTGCCATATCTCTCGTAAAGGGATTCCACTAGGTGGCATGTACATACGTATAGAGAAAGGGCCCTGTACATTCAGAAACGATGTACTACTACTGACAAGCGGTATGTATGTACGTAGTAAAATATTAAATGTTGTGCACCTATCTGTCTATGAGGTTATTCAGTACTACTAACAACTTCATGACTTATCTGCAACCAGTTCATAATCGTCCTTATGATCTCTTGAATAGTGAGACTGATAATTACATCCACGATCGTCGATATATTCTTCTTCTTGCTGTCTTCTGAGGAAGAAACCATACTCGTTGCATGTTTTCTACCTGGGGATGCTTGGCATATTCTACGCCTCAAGCTAGCGATGGCCAAAAGAGCCTCGATTCATATCCTTTTCGGTATGTCATATTCTACTCCCTTACTTGTTCACCCCCCCCCCCTCCACCATTCTCATCCTCGGCCCATATCGACCTTTTTTCCTACAAGACAACCATGGTCGATTCCGTATACATTACCGTAAAGGGGAAAAAAGATAAATGTTTAATAAGGACCAGAGGAATGTTTGAAGAGGAGGATATGATGATGTATACATGGACATTCTGTCGTGAACGAAGGATGTTTGGTTTCATACTAGCGGCTTGTTAAATATTAAAAACCTTTTAGTCTATTAGCTTAGTATTAGTGAAAGTACTAGTAGTGTAGTATGCTTTGATCGCTAAAACTAAAGGATACATTATGTTACTACATCTTCATATTTTCTGATTCCCCATAACAATGTTACCTTAGATCAACTTTACTAAGAATCTCCTTATATGAAAGAAGAGTTCTCGTTGGTATCAGTCAGGCAGCGGTCGTGATTGTCGATATCTGCAGTAGTCTCACCTCATGTGTAATCACAGTACTCATCACTAAAATGATGTTTGGTGACAGGTAGGCGACAAGAACGAATGAGGATGAGAGGGAGAAGAAGGAGTTAGTGTATTCCCCGTAAGAAAGTAACAATGATGGCCCTTTCGGCAGATATCTAGATTTCTCCTTGGCGAAGGAAGGACAGACCGGGCATACAAACACATGATGAACTAGGGAGGGCGTCCCTCTTCTAAATTTGGCTCAACTAATATTCGTAGGGGATAAAGTCTCGCAAATTGAACAAATTGAAAAAAAAAGAGAAAAAGCACACCCAGGCATACATTGAAAAGACAGCATCATAGTGATATCAAGTATACGACTTCAGGGACCCATACGCCAACCATAGTAGTAGTGACAACAGTAACAGGCGCCTGTTGTAAGGCCACAAATGCACACTAGACGTAAAGGCGAGGTCTCGACTGAGACAAAAAGAGAAGATAGATAGCAAGATAATAGGTGGGCTTGTTTGCAATGTCCCGTTGTTCCAAGTTTCATAATAGAGACGAATTGAATGAATGTCAAAGCGCAATTTGGCAGGAGTTTGTGGGTTCTAGTTTTGAAAGGTTTGAGATTTCTACAGTGGAAAATGAAGATGAAGAGAATGAGGTGTATTGAAAAGACATAATACTTTTTTTTGAAGAAAAACAGAAAGTTTATGCTTATTTGCTTTGACTTTATCAGACTGAGATTTATACCTTGATGTCGTAATTATAGGTTGGTAGTCTATTTAGATGAATGCGGGTTACCGTTCCGGGCAGAGTCAAGCCCCACATAAGTATAAAGAGGGTTAGGGTTGCCCATCCCGAAAATTTAACACCCCTCTCTGCGCCGGAAGCAACTCTGGACGACGATGATGAACAAAGCTGTAAAAGGAGAGAGGACGTACAATATATGGCAACTTGAGTGGCGATTACATCAATAGTCTTGCTATCGAGGCACTTTCAAGCACAAGATCGTCATCGTTCTTAGCACGGAGGGCATCCTGACAACCCATAATCACCTTACTGCATATTCCCGCTTCGTCCATTAGCCGCCTAACAAACAACGACAGCATCTATACTTCTTCTTCTCCGAATCTAGCTTCACGAAGAGTAAAATCTGTTGTAAAAAGCATTGGAGCGTTAATCTTAAATCGGAACTGCGATCTTTGGCGCTTCAAAAAACGTAACCTTAGGATATACACCTACTTACTTACGGTGCCAAAGCTCTAGCATCCTCAAAACTCTCCGGGCGAAGAAGGGGATGCTTTGGCTATTCTATCATTGGCTATCTCTCTACCTTCACACTACGACCTAATTGACCATCAACTCCTATTCTTCTCACGCTCCTTATTCCTCCAAAAATGGCTCCTGCGCCGCAAGATATACCGGCGCCTGCCGTGCCGATTACCTCTGGTGCTCATGCGGCAGCCGAGTACGAAGAGACGCACGTTCACACCGTCTATGAGACCATTGCCGGCCATTTCTCTGCAACGCGTCACAAGCCATGGCCGCTAGTCACGTGGTTCCTCACCTCGCGGCCTGCCGGGGCCGTCGGCGTTGACATTGGCTGTGGCAACGGCAAGTATATCGGCGTCAACCCATCCGTGGTCCTGTTGGGTAGCGACCGTAGTGCTAGTCTAGTGGCTCTAGCTATTCCACGCACGCGCTTGCCACAGACAGTAGCGCTAGGCAAAGGCCGCGAAGAGACGCTTCCTGTGGTACATGGCGGCGATGCAGTCGTTGCTGACTCACTAGCACTACCGTTTGCGTCGCGCAGTGTAGACTTCGCCATCAGCATTGCAGTCGTGCATCATTTCTCGACACAGCAACGCCGTCGCGATGCTGTACGGTGCATACTCGACGTAGTCCGGCCTTACCGTACGTCCTCCTCTTCTCAAACTACGGCGACTAGCAGTAGTGGCTTCAATCTACCAGACAGCTCGAGACTAGAGCTTCCAGAAGGTGCGGTGGTTGGAGAAGTAGCGGCTCTCATGGACGCTACGGTCTCCGCTGGCGAAGCGCTGATCTACGTCTGGGCGCTTGAGCAGGGCTCGTCTCGCCGCGGCTGGGATGAGGGCGCCGCTCAGGACCAGCTCGTACCATGGGTCACAAAGGCGAA
Source organism: Endoconidiophora laricicola (assembly GCA_001640655.1). Lineage (NCBI taxonomy): Eukaryota > Fungi > Ascomycota > Sordariomycetes > Microascales > Ceratocystidaceae > Endoconidiophora > Endoconidiophora laricicola. The sequence continues at coordinate 23,369 of LXGT01000094.1, read as the reverse complement.
CAAGCCCAGAAAAGCCAAGAAGGCGCGGGAAGAAACAGAAACAGAAATGGAGTCTCCTGTGGCGGACGACAAGACGTTTCATCGCTATTATCACCTGTACAAAAAGGGCGAGCTCGAAGACGATATCCGCGCGGTTAGCGGCGAGGTCGTGCGTAGTGGCTACGAAAAAGATAACTGGTGGGCGATTTGCCGGCCATCGGCATCTTTTACAGGACAGTAAAGTGACAGTAATAGTCCCAGAAACAATTGCATTGTACATGATTTATATACGGCACATCATGATATCCTTGAAAGAACTGCACTATTTTCTCTTGCCACGTAAATAAGAGTGTGTCAATATTGCATTTAATCCCTGCTTTAAGTCACGGCACCACCCAAAATGACGTGCCGCTCATGATTCAAGTATAGTACTTTGTTGAATCTTACCCTTCTATTCTCTACTAATGCTCCAAACATACAATCTCGTATCACTGCCGGTGCTAGCGTTAGCACAGTTAATCGAATACCTCTATTATATCTCATATATTTGGGCTCATGTTCAATCCCCTCTTCTGTAACTTTTTTTCCCCGTTGCCTTTCGACCATTTTTTATGGTGACAAGTCACACGATGTCACTTCAGGCTAGTCCAATCTCTGGTTGATCGGCAAAGAATTTCCTCATTTTCTCCCAAAGTTCTGTTAGCTTGGACAAGGTTTCGCTCTCGCTATTATTGTTCTCTGCTTTACGTCATACAAAGGTGAGCGCCACAGGGTTATATCGCTTAACCCTAGTTTGCGATGTCAACCTCATCTCATCATCCTAGGGCTTCAGCGACAGGACAAGTATCTGCCAGATATAGATATGGCTACATAACTAGACTTTGTGTCTATATGCATAGGGAGTTGCTGCAAAGCACTGTACTCCTTGTTGTATATCGAACAAGAGAAGGATATACTCTGGCCTGCTTGTACCAAAAGCTGGCCTCAATAATAATAAGGTGTTCTTTTAGGGTTGAGCAACGACTCTGTGTTATCAACCTACACTGATGTGAAGAAACTCCCAAAAGTTGCCTCTTGAACGAAGATCTGCAGACTGATTTGCCGACTGGACATATGATAGTAGGTAGCCTGCTATACATGCCTGATAGGATTGGACAATATATGGATCTGTGGCACTTTTTTCTTTGTTTTGTTTTGTTTGTTATCTGTTTTGGCTACCATATTGTATGCAATACTATGGGATAAGCACTAGTAGAAATAGCATTTTAGCCTGATAGCCATTTCTTTGTTCCTATTGGCCTTTCTGCGCTCTTCTCAATCCATTAGGACAAAAATAGTAGGTCGACGCGGGCTATCCTGGATGTAATACTCCTTGTTAAGAAAATATAGGGTCGTAGTATAGCATCATGATGGAAGTGTAACATATCTCACAATGAGAGATTATGCAGAAAAGGGTGGTATTGTCAACAAAACCACTGTATCCACCTCTATGACCCCTTTCAATACGGCCAGATTGCATATTGCCATACATAGGTGTAGGTGTATAGGCGTATCTATGCGTGCTCTCAGATCCCTTCTTCCTGAAACCCCGTGACAGCTGGCTTTTTTTTTTTTGCTGCTTTCACGAAGAAAAAGAACCTACTGTTTGCTGAGCAAGCATTATATGATTTTTGCAAACTGTGGTGTTGTATTTATTAATCTTTTGGCTACATCCTTACTGGCATGTTTGGTCTGCTACTACTGTTGATATATGGATATGGGTTTGTCCATCCATGTTAAGCAGGCCTTTCCACTGAAAAAAGCGCCCTCAAGAAGGATATGTTCCAGGTCTTCTATTCAGGGCCCTAAATTCAAGGTCTAAGTTCCAGAAGAAGCCAAGAACTTACAAGGCCTATAAGCCATGGTATCATGTCAGGGGGGAAGAGGATATTAATTATAATAATCAAAAGAAAGAAATAGGGTGAGAAAAGGCCGAATCGACGTTGACCGTTGTTTAGTCTATGCTAGCATGATGTCTAGATTTACTAGGCAATATTCAGTAGCACTAAAAATATAGTGACTTAGCAGCTTCTTGCCTTTTTCTTTGATTTTTTCTCTGTTTTGCTTCTTGGTTTTCTATTATTCTAATCCTTCTTATGCCCACGAAAGCCATTAGCCCCCTTGATGGAATGGCACCTAAAAATGTCCTATATAATCCCTGTCGAAATTACACAATACATACATGCAAGCAAAACACGATATATATGACCTTTTTTTTTTTTCCCTTGTGGCTAAGTTAAATTATAGTTCGAAAATAGGAAGAGTATAGAGAGGAGAGATGCTAGCTTCGTAGTAAGTGGCCGTGGAAGAGCTAGTTAAATTTAAATACACTAATACATGTTAAATGATACGTCAATATTCTCACAAACTACTACAAAAATAATCCCATACTCAATGTTCCTTCTAAGACTAATCAAGCAAACGAAAGAAGCAAAGATAAAAATGGGTGCATGGAGGAGAGGAGGAGTTCGTGTTCATGGGAAATGGGGGCTGGTTCCAGTATTACTGGAGCAAGCGCCTAAGATTTGTTGACTGACAGCGTCCCAACGGCAAGGGCATCCATTGCTGTCTTTCCGACTACCTCACAAGTAAGTATCACATGGAATAAGCCAGCACTAGGGGGGAGGGAGAAAGGACAAAAAGCATCTGCAATAATAACGGTAAACATATGACAGATAACAACCTATTGTCTAATCCACCGCAATAGGCACAGAACAGACTGTAAAGACGTAGTAGTGAAAAATACGGGCTGTAAAGAGCAACGCATACGTTATCATTCATGTACTATAATATAGATGTGCACTTCCCCCTAGCTTACTATCAGTTACTATCGTTAGCTCCGGGACGGTTTCACCCTAAACCACCGTCACTCTCCCGTTCATCACGATTGGCATGCTCCGTTCAGGGTTTGTCTTACTGAAGAAGAATAACATGCTTATTTTTTCCCTTTTTTTTCTATTACTAGTGGAAGAAGCCCTGGAAGAACGCTCGAGCGTCTCTCCGGCCTTTCCATAACCTGGGCCTGAGCCTGGGCTGGATTGCATGTTTGCGTTCTAACAGCACCCAGCACGGAAGCCACGACCAAGAAAGCAGAGAAGTGAAAAGGGACCTTGAGAATGTGGTTTGTGCGCTTTTTTTTCTCCTTCTTATCAGGAAGCGTTATATAGCTGTGAAATCTTTAGTAGGATTCCACTACCGTTGTTAAGCTACTGCTGCTGTTAAGGTTGGCTTAGTGACTAGGCAGGGGGTGGGTGTATGTGGACTCACCGACTTGTAGTAGTAGTATATCATAGTCTATAATCATCTATTTATTTTCTATGGCCCTTGTCTCCATCGTCACCATCAACCTGTCTGCGTGAACGGCTACGCCATAGATTGGTCCGCGCTTATGCATCCTGAGAACCATGAAAATGCAAAGAAGAATAACAAGGGGGAAGAGAGGGAACCGTAGAAGAAGGAAAAAGCCGAGGCCTAAAGGTAAGAGTGCGTGAGTTGCCTGCAAGTATAGCCATTTCCCATCTCCCTGAAGGGGATCACTGCATATGCAAGCAACAAGCCGGTATACAATACAATCTAACGTGCCATCGTCTTGAACTAAGATAATGGGAAGTTGATCTCAGAGATATGAACATATACGCTGTGTAGGCTACGCTACTAACTATCTTGCATGAAGGGAAAAGAAGATATGTTAATAGCAAGACCTGGGGCGGAGAAAAGTGAGGCTGATATCCCGATCTGCTCTATAACAGTGCCACTAAGGGGAAGAGCAAACAAAGTGCCAAATGGGACCTTTGAAGCATCTTCTGCTTGGCAACTTGGCAAATAGACAAATCAAGCAAACAACAAACACGTATCAACCGTAACAACAAGAAGAAACTATGACCAGATGCTACTCTACGACGAACGAATGGAAAGGAAAACAAAGCCAACAGGGTGGAAGGAAGGAAGGTTGTGACTGGCTCATTATGGCCTATACAAGTTTGTTACATGCTAAATATTATTATAGCATGAAAAGCTATGTTGATGTACATAGTATGTACGTCCTGTATGTCTGTAGGCTGCTATTGCTACTCTGGGCGTCGTGCAGTTCCCGCGGTTGCTTCCGCAGGAAGTAGCCGCATCGCCATCAAAGATTGCCTCCCCCCCTCTGTCTTCCTTCTCTTCTATCTCCTTTGGTCAAGGAGGAATGAGAGATACAGAGAAGGGAGGAGGGGGAGTCTTTCTGTTCCCGATAACAAGTAGTTGATGAATGATATCTTGATGACAATTAGATAAAGATAGAAAAGTAGATTATCAAGCTCAGGGAAACAAAGACTGAACATGAACATGATACTATATTGATTCCATTAGAATATGACGTTCCGCTATAGCTTGACCAACGACTTATATTTCTGCTACTAGTCGAGTACTAACCAAATCATGCAACATTAAAAGATTGAAGATATGGCGCTTTTGCCAGAAAGTGCCACCGTTTGCCGCAGATGGCTGGCTAGCTGGCATGTCGCATGACGGGTGGCTGGGCACTGCAGAATATCTCACAAACTACTACTAGTAAATACTTACTGATAGGCTCTGACAAGTCTACAAGGCGTTGCTAGCATCAGGTAGCAATGACAATAGTAATAGTAGTGCTTCTTTATACTTATGGAAATATACAATATGTTGGATTACAACCTTGAGCCGATTCTGATGCTAACGCCTTTTCGCAGCCATTTTGGCATAGCCAGTAGTAGTTTCTTTTCCAATTACATCCTATTTCTGCTCTTGTAATGAATAGGCCTTCTTCGATGTGAGGCCCTAGAAGTTACGCTCAGGGAACATCACGACTTCCTGTCACAGATATGCAAGTGGCCTTGATGTGTTGCTCGCTGCCATGTCAGTACGACTAAAGTACTAGGTCAGTAATTCTAGTAACTAGTGCTAAGTGCTGACCGACTAGTATATTGGTATTGTAAGTAGATGCTGCTACAGGCTAAGAACGGATCCTCCGTTAGATTCTGCGTGGCTTTGTATCCGAGACGAACCACGAAGTCTCTTTCTTGTTGTTACTCTATTTGCTACTTAGAGATCTAAATCTAAATCTTGCGTGCGCTAATCTAGATTCGTAGTTATAATAGCCCAACATGTTTATTCTCCCTTCTCGTAGTTTAACAAGGAAGCTCACGGACTTCTTTTTCGCTAAACCAATGAATCCAAGAGAGTATAACTTATATTATTCTCTCTTTAGTAAGTAAAGCATCTCCAAGTAAAAGCCCTCGAAATATAAGTCTGTAGAGTAAAGGAATAAAACCTAAAGTGCGGTAGCGAGAATTCATTCGACAGGGAGGATGTAATAATTCTCATCATCATAACAACAACATATGCTTCCTGTAATAATTAAACTGTATAGATATGCCTTTTATATATATATATATATATATATTCGTATATAGGCATACTTAACAACGAACGACTTGCATTTTTAGCCGCCAGCAACATCTCCGCGGAGAAATTGAACGATTATTCACTCAAAAAGAATGCCTGAGATGCAATAAAGAAATGGACTAGCAAAAGGGAAAGGGAAAGGGAAAAAAAAGCCCCCAAAAATGTCTGAGCACATTATAGATTGTCTCCCGTTCTGCAGATCGACAAAACAAGCAAGGAAAAGAAAAAAAAAAACCGAAGAACACGAAAAAATTTCAGTGTTTATTTTTATATTGCTAGGACTCGAAGAGGGAAGGAAAACCCGCTCTCCTTCAATGCTCAGTCACGAGATCAAGATCCCTCTTTTGATCTGCCGTGTTATGCTTCTTTCTTTGCCTGGTTGTGTCTTTCTCAATAGTATTCAGAGACTTGATAGAATAGGATAGAAAACGAGCTCAGCCTTCTTTTCACTCAAACCTTACCTTACCTTGTATTATATCCCAAAAGAAGAAAAAACCATCCTTCCAAACCGTCAAAGCAATGAACATGGAACTGAATCTTGAACTGAAACCAATAAGCCTAGCTAGCCAACAGTGAAAACTGCTAGTTATTAGCTGTCCATCATTTTGGGTTCTTGCTTTAACTTCTTATCACCAACAGACAGACTGGGTTAGGTTGTAGTTGACGCTTTACTGCAGGTAACAACCTATAAACTACCTTTTTGCCTCTTAGTTGGTTGTTGGAACTCTTCGATCGAGTGGAGAAGATGGGCTATATCGAGCACCCAGAGTGACCTTGTCAATATTTAATAGCAATATAAGCTTGACGTTTGATGATGATGATGGTTCATATATTATTCTGCCTTTGCGCGGCAAACTTTATGTTTGACTATAGGAAGAAGATAGATGATAAGCTTTGATATGATTTGAGTTCCCGCCGTTTCGCCTTTGTACAATTCCGATAGAAATTTTCAATAACGTCCAAGAATTGTAGGCAGTAGTAGTTGGTAGACAAGTAAGTACAACTGAAAGCCAACAGAAAACAAAGACTAAAAAACAGATAACTCACATAAGATAAATGTATGGTACTACTAAATAGATATGTATCAACAGGAAGATAGAAGAAACACATAGTTCTTTGCAAAGCAGTAGTCACGATCTAGGTTTAACTAGACATATCTCAGAGCTTATTTGTTATATTTTTCCTCCATCATCTCTAATAAGAGATGATTGCAATATATGGAAACAAACTTTGGTAATGATTGGTATTCCGCGGTTCTTTACGCTCGAAGGAGGTTTGCATTATTGAACAGATTGAATCAACATGAAAACATGTTAACCCAACTAGAAAAGAATTTTAACCAACATGATGGATACGCAAATAGAGAGAGTACAGCAAGAAAGAAAGTTAAGCAAAAGTCAAAAATAAAAACACCATTTTTTCATTTCGTTTCCATCGTTATGCCAGGTATGTTGCAAAAGTAGTAGGTAATAAGTAATAGTAGCGAGTTTCAATGGATATTGAAAAAGAAAAAAAAGGAAACAGAAAGAGAAAACCAATGAGGAAAACAGGACATAAAATAGAAGAAAATAGAGTGAAAGAAAATGATAAGGCTCTAGGTGCGGAATGACAACCAAGTCCCGTTTAATAAGAGAGAGAAAAAACAGAGAAAAACCAAAGCCGTCGCCGTTGAAAAAAAAAAAAAGAAAAAGAAAAAAGAAATTCCAAGAAAAGGGAATTGAGTACCCTCTCCCCTTCAACAGGTGGACATGATATGCTTCTAGTTCATGCGCCGTCTGCTGGCATCTTCTGGATGCTCGTAGTATCGTCTCCGGTTATCACGTGGGCTCAAATCTGGACTAGCTCGTCGTTTCTGGCCTACAGGCTCATACGAAGACGGCGGGGGCGGTGGTTGTTGAGATTGCGGAGGAGGTTGTTGATGCTGTTGGTGTTGCTGCTGCTGAGAAGCAGGAGGATAGCCAGAGATCGACGGTAATAATGGCGGGGCCGGGCTCGGCTCCGATTTGGTGGCAGGGCTAAGGCTATGGCCATGACCTCCCATTGAGTAAGCAGGGGTACTGTAGGGACTGACCCCGGTAGTCAATTCTGCGACGCTAGGTAGCAGACCGCTGCTTCTGTTGTGTGTTGGTGGATGAAGCGGTGCTAATTCTGAATGTTGTTGCTGCTGCTGCTGTTGTTCATGAGGAAGCGGCGGTGGCAAAGATGATACCGGAGCTTGATCGCGCCGAGAATGAGCGGCTGGATGTGGTTGTCCTGGGGTTGGAATCGACCGTGGGTCGCTCATCGAGTTGCTCATGTGGCCACCGTGAGATTGATGATGGTGCGATGATGGAGGTGGCGGCGGAGCAGTGTTATGATTCAGTCCCATCCCCATATTATGACCTTGGGGAGGCATCTGGTGGTGTCGGCCATATTGCGGCGGTGGTTGATGGCCATGGGCATGATGTGGCGGCTGAGGGGCGCCATACTCAGCGCGTGGCGGAGGAGGCTGTGACTGGCCCCGGGACGAGGTCGAAAGAGAATTGCGGTGGCTAGTAGAGTCATTGACCGAGAGTGAAAATGGGACCACGCCGGCCCGTTTGGCCATCTCCTCTTCGCCCATGCGCCAATGCATAGCTTCAGCTGCTCGCCAAGGGACGGCCATCTCCTCAGCAACTTTTTGCCACATTTCCGGCTTGAACCTGGAACTTGTTAGTAAATACGCTAATAGCTATTGCATGGCCCTGCCAGTGGGTCGAGGGAGAATTGGGAGGGGGGTAGGGGGAAGGGGGGGATTTACCGTTCGTAGAGGCGAGCCAGCTTGTTCTTTCGCTCCTCATCCCATTCGCTGCGACGCTCAAGGTAGTTTTGGTAGTGAAGGCGGCAGCTTATTGCGCTACGGCCTGGCAAGCGCTTCGAGATATCTTCCCACTTCATGCCACCGCCGCGCAGCTCGATGATGAGGGCATCTTCTTCGGGGGACCACTTGCTCTGCTTCTTGGCCGGGCTCTCGGAAACATGTGACGGCATATTACGCTTGGCCGTCATAATTTGCTGATGCGGTGGCGGGATGCTTCCTGGGTGTCGTGGGTGCTGCGGCGGCTGCTGGTGCATGTTATGATGTGCATGTTGATGGATATGATGTGCGTGCGGCAAGGAGTGCGGCTGGCTGTGAGGGTGCTGCTGATGATGCATGTGAGGCGGCGGCGGTCCACTCGGCATAAAAACCGGTGGTTGCGCGTAGGGCATATGCCCTGGGATCGCCGAGGACGCCGTGGTGGGTGGATAGGGGGGCTGCCCGTGAGTAGATGCGGTAGCAGGGCGAGACTCGGTTGAAGTCTCTTTAGAGGTTGAGGGAGCCTTGATCAAAGCTGCGATATCCACGATGCCGGTTGGCCCGCCACGGGTCAGGCGTGAATCAGGGTCGGATCGGGAGCTTTGTGGTCTCGAGCGTTCAGATGTGGGTGCCTCGCGCACCACCAACGTTGTTATTCTGACCGTTTTGAGCTTCGGTGCCTGAGTTTTCCAAGTGCAGGAAAACTCTATGAAGAACCTTCTAAATGGACAGGTTGAGAGATCCCAGAGTCGGTCTCTACTGATGTAGTGAAGCTGTCCCTTCGGTGATCAGGCGAGTCAAGATATGAGCGTTCGGTTCAGGATGCAGAATTGCTGAGAAAAGAACACAGACGGTGAAAGGCCAGAGAGGGAGGAGGAGGGAGGGAAGATGGACAGTTCATAAGCCAAGTCAGGTAGGTTGAGTTGTTGACAAGTATACAAAGCAAAGTCCGTTGCGTGAGAGCGTGCGGAAAAAAAAAAATTGCAAAGTGAGGGTGGAGGGTGTAATAGAGCGCGGGAAGCTGCTACTATGTATATATGTGTACGAGTGAACGGATGATTTCAGTATAAGCAGGCTACGGGCACTGGGTTTACTTGAAAGGGCTGGCGCTTGCGACTGCTGATGTAGTGTTCTAGGGTGGGGAACAGAATAGCTGGTTATGATAGTGGTAGTGTTGGTATTGATTGGTTTCGGTATTGCGAGTTGTAGTAGGCCTTAAGAGGTAGACAAGCCTAGGTGAGGTTCAAAGAAAGGCTGAAGGATTGCAACAAAATAACACGAGCAACTGACAGCTAAGCTGCGAGCTGAGAGATGGGAGATGGGCGGGTGTTATAAAGTATAAAGCTGGATGAATAGACAAGAAGGAAAAGGAAGAAGAGCCAAGGACAGGCGATGGAAGTACATTCATGTACCAAGAAGTAGTAATGTACTACTACTTGGAAAGGTTAGTGTTTGTGCTAGAAGACCCCCCCCCCCGGGAAACAAGATGCAAAGAGAAAAACGCAAGACGCCTAATACGGACGTACGACAGGGAAACCCAGTTCTATGAATGTTTTTATCGTTGTTTTTCTTGCTCGTTTATTTCTTATTTTGAGAATGGGACTTGTTACCTGGAAGAACAATAGAATAGAAGGGGTGAGAACAAGAGACTGTGCTCTGACAAGTATGTGTAGGTAGGGGAGGGGGGTGGGGAGGGGGTGACTTCAAGCGAAGAGCTAGGCTTTGGTGGTGTCAGCTGCTACCACCTTCATATGTGTAAGGGTGTGTGCTTTTACTGCGGTTTTACTTACAAGAGATCAAAAGAGCACGAAAGGAAAATAGAGGAGAAAAAATAACATGAATTAAAGAAGATCAAACCTGCAGATGCAAGGACAAAGAAACTCTCTGCTAGTCGTCGTGGGCCAAGGTTACTAAGGCAGATCTCCGAGAAGAGAACAAATAGACAGACGACCGGTTACCAGGCCAAACGAGCCAGCGACACTGTAGCAAAGAAAGAAGCAGTGTCCAGCAAACGAGACGAAAACGAGAAGGCTCAAGGCCGCTACGCTGTACATATGTATGTCTTGGGCGTATCGTAGTTGTATATTGTATATTAGATATATATATATATATATATATATAGTGCAACTAAGTCTACTACGACGACGACACTTGGCTTGGGCTGTGTTGGCAGATACAAGTAAAGAGGTCGTGGTAAGCCACAAAGTCTACAGAAGATAGAGATGAACCAAAAAAAAAAGTTACTCCATCACGATCCTACATGTGAGGATGGGATGGTATAAGAAGAGTACAAGTGTAGAGGTCCATGGATATGTTCAAGCGAAAAAAACAACGAACAGCTACGGGAAAATAGACGGAGACTCTCGTTGGTCCAATGCAGCAGTGTTCGCAGCAGCAATCTCTCTTCTGATTACGGTTAGACGGTAGGTACACAAAAGATTGTGGCCACCAACCCACTCATCCTATTCACCTACTGCTATTTCATCACTCCTCTTGCATCGATACGCCCACGGCAGGCTGGCAATCAAGGCCCAAGATCTAGGAGGAGTGCCGCGGGGGTGCTGCAGAGGGTTTGGCAGATGGCAAGGAGTCAGCGGCGGTAGTATTACCCAGTGGATGTAGGAATAGTAGAAGCAGCATAGACAGTATATGGGGGCCGGCTGATTACGGACAGAAATTTACCGTCCATCAATTCCCATCGTGAGATAGAAGCCGAACAGGCTTTTTGTCCTGCTCAGTGTTGTTGTCGGGACTGGAATTCAGAGCAAAGCAGAGGGTATGTCTAGTAGCGGCAGTCGGTAGACGAAGTTCGAAAAATGGGATGAACAAAACAATCCAGAGCAGCAAGGGAGCGTGTGGTGGTGCAGAAATCGAACACACTTTCTCTCTCTCTTTCTCTCTCTCTCTCTCTAAGCTTTTTTCGAAGAGGGGGGGGGGGTGGTGGGAAGCAACGCAGGAAGGGCGAGCAAGCCAAAGGGAGAGGAGAGAGAGAAAGAGAGAGAGTCTGTCAATCGCCAGGATAATATCAGATAAAATCAGATAAAATTGGCGTCGATACTTTGCCAAACGGGGAAAACTCACTAGCTGCAGGCCCTCCCTAAAGGTATGTATTGAAGGCCATTTAGTTTACCAGAAGGGCAGAAACGCAGAGACGACACAGTATCGATGATGGGACCAGCGCTGGAGATAAATTCAGATGATAAATCGACGAAAGAACGGTGGATATAATGATGGCCGGTTTCTTGGTTGTGAGAAAACTGGCTGGGCGTGCAGACAAGAAGGTAAATAAGGAAATCGATGAAGATAAATAAAGGAAATAAATCCAGTAAATAGTGTGCGTTGCACGTTGGGCCCACGTCGAGATAGTTAGTCCCAAATGCTGACACAGCAGACAGGTTCCATGGTCAGGGCAAATCGCCTTGGACAGACAGGCTTACTCGGGGCTCTAGAAGACGCTCAAAACACACTCGAAAACAGGCCCAAAAACCCCCCAGCTAGCTCCGTATCATGGTATTCTCCGTCGCAGAAGCATACAATCCCGCCCGGGCTTCTGCCATCAGAGCGGTAGATCAAACTGCTCGACATGTCGGCTTGCAATCTGGGATCGCAGGGGGCTAGCCAAGTCAGGCCAGTGGGCAGGCAGGCTCTGCTGACCTCCAGGCTGCTGGCGGCACGAGATATCTAGCTACCGCTTTATTCTCTGCTACAGACGGCTTTCACCAGAGCAGGCAGTCCATCTCTTTTCTTCGTAGAGTCGAGGTTGTTGGTCTTGGCTAGGGGGTGTCTCTAATTCCCTCTGCCCGTGCAATGTCCGCCTTTCTATCGATCGGAGTGGGTGTTGTTCTAAAACACCTCGCAGTTAGCCCCGGCCTAGCCAATCAATCCCAACTAGGGTCTTTCCTTACTTTCTTTCCTTGCCCTTCTATTGCCTGACCGACACTATTGCACGATTGATTACACTATTACATACACTTGACCCTATTGCTACCATAAAAATCAAGGTGTATCTAGTCAATACTGCCTTGAACGCTATATTTATCACGAACCCTCTACAACGGCATTTATGCTGCGAACGGGAATGCCAGGAAAAGTGGACCAAAACAATATCGGTCTGTCAATAACGTCAACTACTCTAACAAGAGACTCGCCTGCCACGTCCATTAATCATGAACAGTAGTAGCTCCTTACGACTCTGCTATTCCCAACAAGATGAACTGCTGTCTGCCTTAGTAAGCACCGTTATGCTCTAATAAACACAGCGTCACGTTCCCCCCCTACACTCGTATCCATCGCCGTCCCCTTAATCCGCCTGGGAAACGTTTGGCGCTGGCCACTTATATTCGGATTGTCGATATATTGGCCGTTAATCTCTTCCCTCTCCCATTCCATTCTGCTATTACTACTATTCATAATCAATCAGTATGTGTTTGTCCCCAGAACCTTTTTATAGCTTACTCTTGCCTCCTCCCCGAGGCCGCACGTCACTTGAGGCTGGCTTAAGTCGCAAGACTGGAGTGGGTAGGATGGTCCAGTCCGGCGCTGTTACGGTCACACTCTGAACGAGGTACATATTTCACATACATGGACACACACGCATACACAATGTACATGGGCATAGAATCGCATTTACAGTACCTATAGAGAGTGCAGATGCGAGTGCTGCAGCGCTAATCGGATGCAGCACGACGCAATGCCGCCCGGAATGTCCTGCTAGGCCTGTCGTAGTAGCGGCATCAGACATAAGAATGCAGAAGCTGCTATTCCTGTTATTGGTGTTGTCATGGGCTGCATTTCTGCCCATGGATGATGGATAATAGCGCAGCAAAGCAGCAAGTAAAGCCTGCGACGCGACCCTTTTTGCAAGCCGTCAGTATGCATGCAGCATTGCCACCGATAGCCTAAAAACTACATGGTCACCCGGGGCAGCAAGTGCGTTTGTATCATCGCGGTTAGTAGTAAGTAAGAATTATGATTCTACTGGTGACTGGCCAATGTCACCAGATGTAGAGTAATAAGATGTAGCTGATGATATTGTCCTGCTCTCTTCGGTACTATTGTCGTAACTCTCTGTCTTATTCCTGCTCTATCTTATCCTTCCCTAGAGAGAATTTGTGACAACTCGGCCTTGCCTGTCATTGATGTTCTATTTTTCTCGTACCTGGAATTCGCCCTCGTCCGCTTTTGCCCACTTATATACGTCCGGATCGAGCTAGTGTTTCTGTGCATAGCTTAGCCTTTTTTTTTTTTTCTTATAGCCCATTCGACTAAGCTTGTCTAACACTGGAGATCTCGTTAGTATGTCTGTGTCAAGTTGTGTAATAGCTTGAACGCTAGGCTCCGTCCTTCACAGCCCCATCCCAGAACAGCTAAAGCTAAGCTAGTAGGCCAATCCGTTAAGATCTATAGTTCGTTGTCAAACAGCCAAGCAGGCAGAGACAATGAACTATTATTCCCCCTCCCCTTCCTCCAATTTTTATAGAAGATATAGTGGATGGGATGGGCTTGTTCATGCGTTCGCACCCATGAGTTTTTTTTTTTTCTCCCGACTATGTGTTCGAGGCAACCCTCCATGACGCCTGTCTGTCTGTCTACCTGCACGCATGAAGTGGCTGAAATAGACTTGGCCCAACACTAGCGCCGAAAATAACTGCTGCAAAAAGAAACAACGTATAGATAATTCTAAATTAACAATCCCACAGCGAACTGGCCGATGTTGGTTGGGAGGGGGGGGGGAATGGACGGTTGGCTTGTTTTGCTGGTTCTGACGCATCGTATTTGGCCCGGCCCCTCTTCCTTTCTCCGCTTCGTGTATGTATAGCTAGAGCAGAAGACGCTCTGGACGCTCTGAATAGTGGATGGGAGATGCCGTCAACTAGCCAACTATGGTCGCCGTTGCAGGCCGCAGCGCCTATCCGAGCCAATAGCCTCTACATTGTATGCATCTTTGTAACATACATGTACCTATACTTCATTCCACGGGAAATCCCCCCCTCTTCTTTACAGTCATCACAATGATGTAGTTGTTAGTAAGATGCCACCTGTCCCTGCGGTCTTCCGTGTTTCTTTCCATGTCCTCTCCTGTTCTGGCTGAAGCTCGACGGCCACATAACAGGGTCCAGGGCATACCCCAGACCAAGAGGACTCCGGAAGTGGCTATATTATCTTCGCCAGGCCTAAAGAATCAGGCCGTGATAGTATCTCGATGGCGCGATGGGCCGCTACAGAGAATGTAAAATTCCAATATGACGGAGCCAGTAAGCGGAACAGGAATAAAAGAACAAGCGTTCGTTGACATAAGCGTTAGTTCTTCAAGCCACATTAGCTAGGATTAGAAGAGAAATTGCGTCCACAGGAACATAGCGCCGGGTTAACGAGAGATAAACCCCCAAAAAATAGAATGATGATAAAGACAGCGCCTGGGTAGGGTAAGCAGGCAACGTTTATTTCTACTGCGTAGCTAATTTGTTCATGGGAGATGTCGATGTTGATTCTCGTTCTCAAGTCATTCGGAGAAAAAAAAGCCACGTTTCTAGTATAGACGAGGGGGCGGCTCCGGCTACAAATTGGAATTGAAGCAGATTGTGTAGCCGGCGATTCTCAGATCCAGCCACATTGTGACTGATTGGCGACAGGTATTATTTGTTCCTGCCGTTATATCGGAGGGGGGGGGGGGGGGGGGGGGGGGGGGGTTCATTCTTCTAAGATTTCTACCGAAGATACGCCGTTCACTCTTCGTACTTATTCACCTAGTAGTATCTTTTTCCACAAATTTTTCTTTTCAGCAGAAGCAGGCTTTCAACTGCCGGTTCTGTCGTTCGCCTACTAGTATAACAGATGACCTCTCTTCCGCAAATTAGACACTGCGAACTCTGCGTGAGTTTGATGCAAGCTGCAAACAGACTCAAAATCCTTCCTTTCACCAAGATGTTTCCCTCCATCCTCACCTAGGTTTCCACTTTTCGTCCAATGCCGGCCATGTAATGGTACAAAGAGTGGCCCGAGCAAAATAACCACTTTGGGAGTTGGTGGGCGACTGGAGTGCAGACTATCGCTTGTTTATGCTGTTGCATCTTGGAATAGGGCAGACACTGGCAAAAGAATGTTCTTGTAACCTCTGAAATCTATCGGTAGGTTAGTAGTGCTTCCTCTAGCTATAGGCATTATACAGTACTATAGTCTTGGCTTGTCTTTGGTTCCTGTCTTAAGTCAAGCCTGCTTGTTCAATACGAACCGGATTAAGAAAATGGACATAATGCATAAAATAAGTTAAATAACAATAGCAACAACAAACAAACAAACTGAGCTGCTAGTAGCTGTTCTTGCCGCACTAAAATCCTTGAGTTTAGCCGCCGCGGGGGAAAAGGGGGGGGGTTTGAAAGAATAGCGTCAGATTGGCTGTCCTTGTAGTGTACACTACTACGCTTGTGCCTAACTATACTAGCATAATAGTACTTGTATTGGTGAGCTTGTATGTTCTGGGCCCGCTAAGCTAAAACTACGGGTAGTGACTGTCGGATTTTTGCCGTACTTGTTGTGATGTGATGTAATAGAGATAGATACAAGAAAGGTTTTATTAATATGAATTCATGTGTGCATGAAGATCTCCATTTGGCTTGACACACACACATATTCGAGAAGCTTTAGAATATACTACGAAACCTTGATGCTTATATCGCCATACACATACGTACCTTCCACTCTGGCGGCTGAATCATGGCTTATCTTTTCCCATTGTCTTTGTGTGTGTTCTGATCAGATCACAGACTTGTTTTGACTAGCTGCGTAAGGCTTTGTTCCACCTAAATACGTCATAAGTTCGGGCTAAGGAAACCCTGATTGGAGTCAGACAAAGTTTCGATCCCTACAATCTCTAGTTTTCGCCTCATTTGCGCAGTTCGGCGTCACGCACGTTTCTGAAGGTTATAATTTTCGCCTTTCTTCTTTTTTTTTATACAATTGCCGGTCTTTTCGACATCGGGATATAACACTGCGAATCCTGTATACAACAATACGATAGCCTTTTTTTATTTTATTTATTTTTATTAATTTTCAAAACTATAAAGATAGGCTTTGCAAATGGCTCATAACGCTCATTCGTACCATATGCAGCTTTTGATAAACTCTCACAGTATGTTCCACACGCTCTAGATGGCTTTAAGTCTCGCTCCCTTGCTATCACAGGAACAGATGTATGAGATCTCAACATGTTCCGTTTGAATCAAATATCAGCGATACACCGAGGCTAATGTGGATTTGCTTGCCGGAACATTATATGGCATGTCGAGAATATCAGCTCGCTTTACCTCCGGGCTATGAACTCTACCGTTGGTAGTCTGATCCTGCCCACGATGGTCTTTTCAAGGCTGTATACACTGTTCTGGTCCAACTCGCTCAAACACGAAATAATATGTACTTATATATCCTCCTCCTGAGCAAGGATCGTACAGCTCTAAGGTATAAATATCGGATTTTCATCTTTATGTCGATTAGTTACAGGTCTGGGGGTTTCTTTTACCATTTTGTCTTTGTTTTTGTTTCCCTTGACTTTGTCATAAATCGATGGCGCAGCAATGGTGAAGAAAAAAGAAAAAAAAAGAAAAAAAAGATATACCTGTTCTAGGTAGAGTAAGCCAACACGATAACGATACCACAACACTGGAACGGACGGCTGCTTGCAGCCTGACCCGTTCTTCGGCCGACTCGTATCCCAGATGCGGCAGTAAATTGTAGCATAACTACTACAACCAAGTATGAACATGCCTTACTTTTACCATCATGATTATCTCTAACGCTACCTTAAAAAATTGAGCCTTGATCACTCAAAAGACCAACCTGCAACATCTTACTTGTACCATAGTATAGCAAATCGATACTCTGACCCAGAATATCACTCAATTGGTGCCGCAGATGTATATCTCGCAGTGTTACGAATTTAGACGGCCTAGAACATGGAGGACTGCTCTAAATGCAAGCATATAACTGGTCAGATGCTGTACACCAATGGCAATATTTGTTTTCTTGTGTCTTATGGCTAGCCAAAAACGAATAGAAGGAGGCGGCCACTATCCTATCTTGTCACTATGGTCGGCTAAATAGAATTGTTAATTGAGTATCACCTACTGCGAGGTATTTTTCTTTTCTTTTCCTTTCTTTTCATGGTTTTTCCAGTCTGCCACCAAGAACCTAATACGTTATCTTTCGGCGTGCAAAAAGGTAACTCAACCTTCCCCTTGTCTAGCTCCTGTTATTGTCCACGGCACAGCCCAGACATCTGCCGGGGGGGGGGGCTAGTCTTGCACATAAGCTGGCACAGCCAGTAACTAACAAGTTCTGGTTAAGCAATCGGTAAGCCCAGTCAAAGCTTAGCTTGCTCAGTCATCTATCTAGGTGACCGTCTAGGCGACCGTTTTTCGACTGCAAAAGGGAACAAACTACATAGTACTACTCTGAGCCTGTCTGACTGTCTATTTGCCCACTTTCTTGCTAGTTGGGGCTTGATTGCAGTGCTACAAAACCAAGAATCGCTGAAACTTGACTTCCATATGACAAAATATGCCAGATCGAAGCCTAGTATGCTTGTTCCCCGATACTGCCGCTTTTGTCTACTAAAACATTGTATAGAAGTTTCACAACAGCATTTTTTTTTCCCCCTTCAAGCCAGCTTATCTTTTCACTCTATTTACCATGCTTGAACAGTTACATTTCCATCGAACAGAGTTGGGGTGAGCCGAACAGATTACGTCTTCTAAAATCAGGCTGACTGCATATCTGATATACAAAGTCACAAAGCCAGTTGAAGCATACGTGGAGCTCCATGCGCCGAATCCAACACCCATGAACGAAAGGATGGCAGACATGACCACATAGTGTTCTGTCTTGGTTACAGGTCATATCTTATTTCTTTCTCTACTGCATCGCCTTTTTCTCGCACTGAAGCGCTTTGACTGGGCACGACGCTTTGTTTCGGACCCCCTCCCCCCTTCTGAAGGATAGTTTGCTCTCTTTTGCCGACAATGGGCACGGAAACTGCCGTAACCCATCGAGATCTCAAAAAGAGACAGGACCACAGACGGTATGTGTTCTTGTTACAGACTTGGCTCATCTTTCGGAACTGCTGGCGCGGTTTCAAGAACCCTAGACGCCGTACGGTAACGCGCCGCTTTGACGAGTTTCTGAACAAAATAGAATATTACTACTATCTGTTAAGTTGTAGTTCATTTTGGAGCTTTCTATTTATATTACTAATATCTCCATTCTTTCACCGTAAGGTCTCGGGTATTCGCTTTGCCCGTATGGCTTTGGGATTTAGCCTACTAACAAGTACAAATATCTGCGAGGAGGCTTCACTGTCCAATGTTTATTATTCCATGATAGCCAGCGCACTAACCTCTTCCACAAGGCACATGGATCCCAGCCACTAATTCCATCGACCGCACACTAGACCAGCCTGTGAGGTCATACAAAATGCTGTTAGCGACAACATATTGCATTCGTTATTTCTTCTTTTCTAATTGGCATTGGTCTACACTTGATATCTTTGGCAATGTACGATACAACGCAATGAAGCAAACGACAACTATAACTTATTGTAACAGCTGCAATTTTACGTAGATAAGCCTTAGCCCTTCAAAAGGTATCAGGTTAGCCGATTAAATACTACTTATTGGCCCAATGGTATTGAGCTATCCTGATCACTTCATGACATTCCCTTATCGACTTAGCCATGAACGATGATCGACGCACAGTTGAAACGAGCACAACGGGTCGAGGAGGTTTCCCCTTGCTTCATACGACAAAAAAGAACGCAGTCTAACAAAACCAGCAAAGCAAATTCAAACGAGCAGCTTGTCAGCCCCCCCCCCCCTTATTGTAAGCAAGCGGTTTGACCCAAAAAGACCGCCAGAAGGGAAAGCTTAGTGTGAACTAGGAGGGAACTCAAGCTAAAGGGCTGGTTTCCATTTCAGCTGCCACTAAACTTAGTTGGGTTGTAGAATTTACCCTTCTTGGGGGCGTTTCGACGTTGTTCTTGTTTACTTCTCATTGGATAGTATGCTTAACGATGGGTGTGACTATTTTTATCGTTATTTGCTTCCTTCTCCGAGTTGAGCTGGATTTAACTAATACCAACACAGAACTAGATCATTAAAGCCAAGAAAAACCCCCAAAGAACTGCAGACAAACATCTTGTTATATATATATATATCACGGCCCGCCAGAACTTCTTTACTATGCTCGGCCTTGTTCAGTATCCTATTTAATATCACACTTTCCTCCCATTACTTCTTGCTAAGAGAAGAACATTAAGATAAAATGAATCGTAACAAGAACAGTTATAGAAAACAATTCAAGTAAATAGTAGCAAGCTTCATTCATTACGCGCGTAGCGATTAAACTTAAGAGGGGGGGGGGCAAAACTTTCCCTTGGGGCCATGTCAAACAACATTTCTGATAACCCACAAATCGCGGGGACTTTGCCCCTGTGTATTTCTTCTTTCATTTCTATGTTTCTCTCTTTTATCAGGTAAACTTTTTTGAAGAGATTGATAGGCGCGTAAATTTAAGGAGATCTTTCTAGTGAAAAGTATCCAACTACTGTGAACAACTAGATCGACGCTTAAAAGAGCCTGCGAGCATAACTAAGATGAAAATGCTATCTTTCATTATATTGGCATTACCGGTTTTTTTTAATGCTGTTCCTGTTGACGTGACGATATGACTAAAGTGACCAAGTACACGAAGCATGCGCATATACTAGATAGTAACATGATTGTACTAGTGGCATTATAAACACCGCTTGAGAATTAGCGGGAAGGTCATCTCTGTAAGGGCCTGTTTATATATATTTTGCCATTGAGACATTCGAACCAACCTTTCAATAACCGTATTTTCCAGTTATGTAATATTGAGGTAACAAGACGAATAAATACCAAAAAAAGAATACGGACGGATAACCTGCAAGTTGAACTGTTAGAGGGACGTGGAAAGTACTTTGCATGATGACCCAAAAGACGCCAACTTTGCTAGTTGTAAAGCGACCCCAAATGGTCGAACCATCCCTTCATGAATGATCGGCATCATGTCTATTCAGTAAAGTGAAGGGATCAGACCCAAAGTCTTATACTAGCTCTATCTTGTATGTGTATATGTTTCTTTCTTCTAACGCCTCTCTTGCCCTTTTTTCATGACCCTAGAGATATAAGAGCACATATGCGGTGTACGATCAGTCATGGGCCATCAGCTAGGATGGATTATAAGCTTGCTGGTGGCTGAAAGATTTTGTATGTAAATCAACATTGTATAGTTTGTACGCTTAGTCAGAGCAAACTTGGAAACACATGGTGTGGCACACGATCTATGAATTCAGAACTAACCGTCTAGCCATAAACCAAATCGTAAAACATCTTATTCGGCCGGTGGGGGGGGGAGGGCTTTAGGAAAGCGAGAAGTACGAAGCTGAGACCATTCGGCTAGTTTATATGAAATGTATCTTTTTATTAGATTTCTTGTAACTGTATACAACCCTATTTTTTATCCTTATAATCTCCTCCTAGCAGGTTAACCTTTGTTTTACCTCATGTTATCTCTCCTTCGTTCTCTTCTCTTTTTTTATCTCGATCTTGACAATTGGAAGATAAAACCCGAACGAACGAGCGAACAGTCTGATTCGAATCGATAATTCTTGAAGCGATATAAAATATTGGTAACTCTATGTTTTGGGGTTATGTTTTTTTTAAAAAAAAAAAATTTGAATCTATTGATATCGTGAAAGCTCTAGTTATCTCGCACGTCGGCCTTGTTCGTTCGGTCAAATGATATAATGAATGTCCAGAAACTTGATTTCTTTATTATATCTCACCCCTCAACCCATCCCTTATCTTCAGCATGATAACATAACTGCCTATTATTTAAGAATATTGTAGGGCCCTTCTTTTCGGAGATTCATTGGCTTTGGCTTGATTCACTCTGTCAGGTTTTCTTGTATGTTAAAGTGATATTCCTTACTCGATCGCTTATGACTTCCCAGAAGAAGACAATTAGTGCATATCCGTCTATATATCGACTTGATTGTTTGTTCAGCCCTGTTCAATACTGCAGCAAAACACAGAAATGAATCTGTATATCGCAAAGAAGTGAATCGTTGGTTGACTCTGTGTACTTTTTTTTGCTTCGCTTCGTAATGTTCTTTATTGATATATCGCCGAGATTGGGGAAACCATAAGGTTAGATTATTATCTTTTGTCAATTAGCTATCTCTGCTGTATCATTATGACTTGCATATCAAAGACATACGGTAAAGAAAACCTCCAAGATAATGCTATGCGAGTAACTTGCAGATAGATATACGCCCAGGTTTCACTTGGCTTGAGGTACTAGCTATAAAGGTCAAATAGCACAGATTCTGCTATTTAGTATGCCTTAGTTAGCCTTGCTTGATTATATGCATGAGGATCTCTCGAATGAGCAGTGCAATAACCCAGCTCACCATATAATATTTGTTTCTTCCCTTGTGCTTACTTTTTAAGTATACGTATATGCGTATAACTACTTTTGAAAAGAATATTAAAGGATAGAATCGACGGTGTGACTAAGTCACCTTTATCTGGTATTTGGTATTATCAGTGCCACGGTGATACAACAACGTCATGATCGCGCGTCAGAGGAGAGGCAGCACTTTATAGACCTCTTGTATATCCCCCCCCTCTCCCTCCTTCGTCTTTTCTTCTCAGTAAACGTGATCTGTGCTGAAATTTATATTATCTCCTCCCGGACTCAGTTTAGCGCCATTTGATATGCAAGATTGCCGGAAAAGGACGTCAGCCTGATTAACCCTAGAGTTTGCAAGCCACAAGCGGTGCGCTATCTTAGAACAGTGCATACGTATGGAGAACTTTTAATTGATTGTACGAACTCATGGGTTGTATTTTTTCCTCGAAACTAGTAGTCGTTCAATCTTATCACCTAGATCTCTGCGTTATCACTTGTTATTCTCCTTTATATTCGTGTTATCTGACACTAAATAGCTCACTTCCCTGAGTGCTACAATCTGAACGATTGAGACACTAGATTGACTGTTGGTTGTCTTAGATTATATGCATATCAGCGGTAGAGAAGAGGAAGGGTGAGAAGGGCACTATGCCGAGTCTATTGATTTTCTATTTTCTCTCCCTCATTCAGCTGCTTGATAACTATATTGGCAAAGTCAAATTGGAGTTATAAACGCCTCCTTGTTCGAGTAAGCCCTTAATAGCAGCCGCAACAAAACAAGCTTACCCCGTAATTCTGGTGCAGTTTGGTTCGAAAGGGGTTGTCATTGACTGGAGAAACGAACGCAGACGAACAATAACAAGGAAATCGCATACATGTTTCAAAGTGTTTGGCGACAAAATCATTTTTTTTTTGTTCACTGAATTCTTTTTTTAGCCTATGGACCCCCCCCCCCTCCCGGCAGATCGTAGCGTACTTCAAGTAACTTGTTTCTGTGAAATCCCAAGCCCATATTATTTTCAACTAGCAGAGCTCAAATCGTAAAGGGTGGTTGCTGCGGCTGTATGCGCCTCCCCCCTTGATTGACAGTTGTCTAACCTGAAGAGAAGATGAAGGAGGAGGAGGGGGATATCTTCGTGTCTTCGTTTTTGCTGGTTATTGAGTGAAGAAATAACTGCACAAGGTATAAGGGAAGGAACGATTAAAGATTGATTGTTATCATCTTATAAGAAAGCCATTTATCTGTGTTAGATGCAATAATATGTCAAAATCGCCCGTGAAACGTGACCATAAAATTAGGCTGTAAGAAGAAGACAGGGTTACAAGTACATCAAAAACATACTAACCCTATCGCATATAACAACATTCGTTGATTTACACTTTGGGGATTGAAAAAAAAAAGTTGTAATGATTTATTAAGCTTCAGGAAAATCAATCTTCTTCTTCGACGCTGTCAAGATCTCTTTTGTGGTCCAAAAATTTCAATGCGTCAGATAACCGACATTTGAGGAAATAGGGAAGCAGACAACAAAGAAAGATACAGGAGGAGAAAAGAAGAAAGAGAAGAGGACAATAACAACACAATAAAGGGTGGGCTAATGATATTTCTTACTTGGGAAGGGGGGGA